>BQNB010129444.1:2691-19115 GCA_026074375.1 Tanacetum coccineum
TGACTTGAAATCTAGCACAGGCACATACAACAAACATGATGTCTGGCCTTGATGCAGTCAAATACATTAGAGAGCCAATCATAGACATGTAGACATGTACATCTACATCTACACCATCTTCATATATGACTAGTGATTTATTAGACTCAATAGGAGTAGAAGCTATTCTGATGGACAAAAAATCAAACTTCTTTTGTTGGGAATAAAATGCTAAGGGATTCCCACTGTTAGTTGAATGGTTCCCACTATTAGAAGAACTTCTCACTGTTAGTATATTTTCCCACTGCAAGGTTTCCACTGCTTGAAGACTTTCCACTACAGCATGAAGATAAGATCTACACATAGTCAAATACGTGTTATTGTTATATATAGAATGTACTTTGATTATCCATGTGATTTAGGAGATCTAGTTAGGTCTTATCATGTACAGGACCCCTTGTGCTATAAAAGGAGTCCTTAGGTTAGAGTAGAAAAAGGATACTCAACACATACACATATCATTTACATAGATCCTTCATAGACTTTCCAATAGCTTTAAGGTTTTGTAAACCCTAGTACTTTTGAGTACTCGTACTATTCAATCAATAATATCAAGGCTTGTTGGTTATTCACTGTTCCATTCCATTACCATTGTTATTCTTCTTAACACTAAAGGTTAGATTCCGCATAGCCTTTGGTGAAACACTTCAACAAAGTTTCTCACATATCTTGTGATTACCAAGGTAATAATAACCTTATAACCTAAGGTAGTAGATCTAGAGTTTTGGGACTCAACATCTCTCTCTCTCTCTCCCTCTCCCGCTCTCTCCTTCTTTCTCCCTCTCTCTCCCTCCCTCTATCTCTCTCCCTCTCTCTCTATCTATCCCTCTCTCCCTCTCTCTCTCTCTCTCTCTCACTCTCTCTCTCTCTTTATCTCTATCTCTCTCTCTCTCTCTCTCTCTATCTCTATCTCTCTCTCTCTCTCTCTCTCTCTCTCTCTCTCTCTCTCTCTCTCTAGACGATGTGGCTTTAGCCATTAAGCAAATTGTATTGGGAGTGGGCTTTAGCCATTAAGCAAATTGGATTGGGAGTGGATGTTTCTTGAAGAGTGATGGAATACAGATCTGTGCCACGAGATCCTGTTAAAAGATCATTTCCCTTCAAATCACGAATGTAACATGTAGACTTCCTAAAAGCAACTTCCAAATCTGCATCACAAAATTGACCGACGGAGAATAAATTGTGATTTAGCCCTTCGACGTAATAAACCCTTTTTATAGTTATAGTTCCTTGAACCAAATCTCCATAACCAAGAATCGGTGTAATTTGATCATTTCCAAACTTCACCGTGCCTAAAAATTTCTCCACAAAATTAGTTAGAAGTTTGAGATTTCCCGTCATGTGCTTTGAGCACCCAGAGTCAACGATGAATAGAATTATCTCTACGAGCTGCAAAAGAATTAGAAGATAATGGAGTATTGGACAGTGTGGAACACCTAGGAGACATAGGTTCCAAAATATTAGCAGTTCTAGATGCATTTCCTAAAGGCATACTAACATTTGGGTCGACATTTCCTGTTGGTGACTTAGGTTTCCATTTGTATCCGGATGGTGTAAACTTAGGGTACCACCAACTGCATGTCTTAATAACTTGCTCATATATCTTCCTAATTATGTTTCTAGGTTTCTTGACAGTGGAGTCTGTGGCAACTGTTTTCTTATGGGATGTTGCAACAGATTGGTTCACAGTTTGCTTGGGTTCTCTGGTACTAATAGGCACAGCAATTTGTTGTCTAGTCCTAGAATTAACGCCATTAATATAATGAAGAACACACATATCATGATTGTCATTTAGCACACATTTTCCACAAGTAACACAAACAAAGTTTACATTCGAGATCTTAGCATTCAAACTGTCATTATACGCAGTTACAGACGTTTTATTATTTGAAAACTTAAAATTCCTACGGTGGTCTTCTACTTCTTGCTTCTTTCCTTAACTATTTTTAGGCATGACTCTATCTCCCATTCGATTGCTCTTAAGTTGTGGTCTGCTAACACTAGTAGAGGGAATTACTCCTGTAGAAAAGGACGCGCGTTTGGTTGTTTATGTTTCCTAATGTCTTGATGCAACTGAGGTGTTCTAGTTTGATTAGGCTTTGTGTACACATTATACATTCCTGGTGCAATCACATTTGTGTTCTTGACAATTGGCAACATATCCTGAGGTAAAATCTGTACAGTGACTGGTTTTGAAAAATCATTAGACACATTTTCCGATACTAAGCTAAATACCGAGTTCTACTTCGAGATAGAACCAATCTAACACACTATGTATTTTGTGGCCTAAATACTAACCTATCATACACATATGATACACATAACACACAACATAAGATATACAAGATGAATGATTATCACAATCGTGATGACACAACTAAACTATTAACACTTGAAGCTTGACGTCTTCGTTAGTGTTCTTCACTAAAGAGTAGAATGAGTTGATCACTTATAATGGATTATGAACCAAGTATAATGATCAAAGAATATGAAAAAGATAAAAGATACGTGTAAAAATATTTGTCAAGAGTTGTCTAAAATGAAGACTTAAGGTTGCTATTTATAGGCAACACTTTGAAGTTCAAATGTTGTCCCAACCAGCTGGTCGAGGGGATCCACGGATCCACCATCAGCTAGATCCGTCCTTCGGTTTTGGTAGATGCGTAGGAGGAGCTGGGACAACCTTTGTCATTTTGTGATTAACCCCAAATCTTTACAAAATATTGTTTTGTACTTAATAAAACTTATTTATTAGATTCTTCTAGAAGCAAAATATTTCTTATCACTAATAAGGAAAGATCTTCTAGATTTAGGAAGATTTGGAAAGATTTGAAAAGATTGTCTCCACTTATGGTTAATTTTATTTTGTCTTACATGATTAAATATAAGTTATATTAATCATGTGTTAACCTAAATCATTTGATTAGAAAAAGTTTATGCAAATGATAATATTTTCTTTGATCATTAACTATGTTTAATAATGTCATATTCATACCTTAAGTGATTTGTCGTCGTCAAGTAAACTTTCGACTAAATAACTTGTTTACGTAAACTTTTACGTAGTATGATCTTATATTTGTTATTATCAAAACATGAAGATCATTAAATATAAATATTGTTTTTTACGTGAATATTTGTATTAACAAACACATACATTACTGGGTTTACCAAACACTCATTTTGACCCCTTTTCACCTAAAATACATAAACCACAAACATGACATTTACTTCCTAAGCCAAAACATAGACTTGGACACTTGACAACAACATTTATAATACATTTTATGATACTTAAACATCAACTTGGGGGTTCAACATGCTTAAGCTTGGCATCTACACTAAATTCATAGGCAATACCAAACATATCCAATTTTTGAGCTTCCAAGCCATATGCCTTATTCTCAAGCCTTACTTACATCATAAACACCTACACAAAGCATCAACAACTAAAGCGGTAAGCTTACGCTTAGTAAGTAACCTGATATATAACATAAATCATATACATATTCCATACCACTTATACATTTATAACGAAAGCTAATAATCAAGGCTCGTCAATATAATCAAACACATACCTTAATTGGTCCAATGTTAATAGGCTAACATACTCTTACTTCCACATAACTAGTAGCCAATCCCTTTGGAGTCTATTCGAGTTATTTGCGAACGGTTTAAGAATACAGCTTTTGGTTTCTTTTTAGGAAAGCGGGTGGCTTATCCCGTTGTTGCTAACTATGTTAGGAACACTTAGAGTAAATATGGACTAGTTAAATCAATGCTTAACTCGTCTAACGGGTTATTATTATTCCAGTTTTACTCAAAGGATGGCTTGGATGCAATGCTTGAAAATGGTCATTGGTTTATTCGCAATAATCCACTTATTCTAAAACAGTGAAACCCGGATGTGAACTTATTAAAAGAAGATGTTGGTAATGTTCCAGTTTGGGTTAAGCTCCATGGTGTCCCTTTAACAGCATTTAGCTAGGATGGTTTGAGTGCCATTGCTACTAAACTTGGTACTCCCTTGATGCTTGACTCTTATACATCTGACATGTGCATGCAATCATGGGGTAGGTCAAGTTATGCTAGAGCAATGATTGAGCTTCGGGCCGATGTGGAGTTGAAAGATACTATCATGGTGGCTATGCCTAAACTTATTGGTGAGGGGTTCTATATGTGTACTATATGTGTTGAGTATGAGTGGAAACCTCCCACGTGTTCGAGTTGCAAGGTATTTGGTCATGTTCGGGATGAGTGTCCTAAGAATATCGTCTCAGATGTGGTGAAGAACTTGAAGACTCCTAGACAAGCTGCTAGAGGTGTCCAGGTTGGTCCAAAGGTAGGTTTTTAGCCTACTAAACAAGTTTACAGACCTGACTCTAATAAGATTAGTGCCAACACTAGTGGTAAAAAGAAGCAAGCTGAATTGTCTAGCCAAAAAGTAAGTAATTCAAACCCATTTGATGCTTGATAACGCTCAAATTGAGTATATTTTTATAAGCGTTATCCGTATTTTATGCATGTTATTTGGTTTAACTAATGAGTTTTTTAGTTCATTATTGTGCAAAGTTGTATTTTATATTTATTAGTTAGCCAAAGATGAAAGAAGGAAGAAAAGATAAGGAAAAAAAGAAGAAGTGAAGAAATGTGCATGTGTAAAGAATATCCCGCAAAGTTCAAGTCTCACGAAACATAATCAAGAAGCTAAAGTTGCTAATAATTGTTTTTCAAGATTCTAAGATGATGTATGAAGTTTTTTCCAAGAGAAGAGATATGGTCTACATCAACTAAACCAACCGCGATCAAGTCAAAAGAAAAGAAAAAGTGCGCACACGAAATGGTCAATGCCGCGGGCTAAGGTCAATGCCGCGGGCATCCCAAGCCGCCGACTAGAATCAATGCCGTCCAAAACCGAATTTCACTTAAATGTGCCATAACTCTTGAGTCTGATCATTTTCCCTCATTTATCACTTTTTCCTGGAACTTAATGACACTTGGAGGCTAAGTATGATCCTTAATGGTTAAGTATATCCCTCTCAAGTATATAAACACCCTCTTGGCTAGTTCTTGGTACCAATATACAACAATTATCAACCAATATTCACACTACTCTCCAAGAAATATCTTTGGAAATTTAGGATCAATTGGGTGATCAAGGAAGCATCAAATAAGTGTTCAAATCATCAAGGAATATCATCACTTGTGTACGAATCTTTGCCTAATCATTTGTAGTCTCATATACTACTTTGTAAGGATCTTATTTATGTTTTCTTTTACTAAAAATTCTGAGATTATGACTTTGTTTGCCATGAGTGGCTAGCCTATTTATGCACTTGTTTAGATGATGTTTGTGTTATGATATTTGCTTATGGATGACAATTAGTTCTTAAATCAATTTCAAGCTAATACTAAAATCCAATTGTGCTAAAGTTTCATGTGATAATTGTTTTTCATACTTGATTGATTGTTAATCGTGTCAAAGGTTGAAAGGGTCATTGCTATCAATCAGTTATAGCCTTTTGTCTATGATTGGCTATCTTTTGTATTGACCATTTCTCAAGTTGTTTTGATTAAACAAAAAGCTTTTGTGTGGTTGTAGGTAAAATTGTGAAACTACCGCGAATCGATTTTACTAAATAAGAGTTAGTCTTGAATTAAATTGGTTGTGCTTAACGCTTGTTTTAATTTCTATATGATCTTGACGAGGATTATATGTCTTAAAAATAATAGATTAGATTACTCGTCTAATTAGATTAATGAAAGTGTTAAGAACTATTTTCATGTGTTGGATAAGCAAACTTATAACCAAAATAATCTAAACAAGTGTATGTTTCTCTTATTGAATTCTATTTGTACTTGCATTTTATTTTAATTAAAATAGTTGTCACGATTCTTATTTCAAAACTTAATCCTAAAAACTAAAAATTCCCCGCGAACGATCCCGACTTACCGTATAATCTTGCTACAAACGAACGGGTCATACTTGCCCGTGTGTGTTTTGTTCATTAAATTCGGTACTCGTGTTATAAATTTAAAACTTGCTCTAACGAGACACATCAAGTTTTTGGCGCCGTTGACGGGGACTTCACTAGTACAAATCTAGGATTTCGTCACACATGCTATTTTTTGAACGGCCACACAGTCAGATATTTATGTGACTAAATGTACCAAGATAAAATAAACAACCACACTTGAACTCATTTTGTGTGACCATTTTAGAATTTCATTATCACACATTTGAATATTTATGTGACTAGACTTAATTGGTAATTTTTTGTTGATTATTTAGTCACTTATAATTTGGGACGTGTGACAGATACAATTAAGTTTGAAACATTAGTCACACTATATATATACATATGTGACAAATATATGTCACACAATTGAACAGTGTGACCAAAATCCATATATGGTCACATGAAGTAATTGTGTATGTGGCTAAATCATATAGTCAAGTTTGTCACACATTATTTAAAAGTGACTGCTATTTTTTGCTGAATATTTAGCCACATATGAATTTGAAATGTGTGACAACTGAAAAGTAAGTTTGAAGCATTAGTCACGATATACATTTAAAAGTGACAAATATATGTCACACACTTGAACAGTGTGACCAAATGTCATATATGGTCACACTAAACCATAGACATACATGATTAAGTGTAACCAAAATTCGATACATATGGTCACGTAAGTTAATATGTGTGTCTAAAGTTTAGTGTGTGTTTGCTTGCCAAAACCTAATGTAAATGGCGGGCTTCAAAATTTTAATTTTCATCTCAAATTTTCATTCTCATTTCACCAAAATTTTCATCTCAATTCAAACCAAAGTTTTCAATCTAAAAAAAACCCTAACCCCCTTCTCCACAAACTCTCCTGTCACCATAACCATCTCCACCACCATCTCCATCATCAAGCCACCATCTACCTCTGAGTCTGAACCCTTACCCTCCCTCTCCACAGCTGCCGCCGCTCCACCTCACCATCCCATCTCGTCATCTTTTTGGAGAACACACATCTGTAGCACCCTTCATCCCAGAAAACACCAGGTACTTTTATATGTATTGATTTCGAATTTATAATTAATTTTAGTTATTTTTATTTTTCTTTGCTTATTAAAAAGAAGGGTTATTTGACTAAAGGCTGGATATGCTAACACAAATAAGCTAAATAATCTGCCCAAATAAGCTAACACCCTTATGGGGTTTTGTATTAGCTTATTTGATAATCTCAAAAGCAATCAAAATGAGGGTGGAGCGGCGGCAGCTGTGGAGATGGAGGGTAAGGGTTCAGACTCAGAGGTAGATGGTGGCTTTTGTTGTTGTGTTTTGGATGTATTCCTAAAAGGTATTTTTACAAACAGTTTAATAAGCATTACAAACAACCCCTATAGTCCTGTATAAATGGATTATGCTGCTGTTGTATGACTACTGAATTTACGTAGTTCACAACATCGAATGCACATAATTCAATCTAGGGATGCACATATTTCACTCTATCATTTTAGCACAAAAGGTATTTTAATGAATTTTTTATAGCGTTATTACATGGGTCGATTTAGGTAGAATATGTCACAGTGGATGGGAAGAAGCTGAATTGCTATAAGTGATACCAATAATCCATTTTGTGTTTTGCTAATTGTTTTTTCATTGCCGAATTTAAACACTTAATAATGCTGGTAACAGAAAGAGAAAACGTTCACAAAGCTATCTGATGTTTAGGCAAAAGAATATGTACGTTGTTAAGTAGCCTCTTTTTAACCTCACATTTCCTTGCTTTTTTATGATATATGCAGGATCAATATCTAAAAGTTACGGATTGCCGACTTAAGGTTATACTCTTACTAACATTTTTATAATTGATACTCAAGTGCTATATAGTTGTTGTATTTATTATTAAAAATGCTTATGGGAAAGAAATAATCTAAAGCTTTTTACTAGAATATAGCTCGTGTAGTTTCTACTCTCCTTTATATAAAAGAGTTTCTTATAAAAGTGCTATAAATGCACGACCAAACTTAAGTAACAGAACATTCATCTTAAGAAGGATGACCGCGATCAGACTTGCAGCAAAATTGTAGCAGACCCCAGCAAACGAATGCACCACTTGCAGCAAAGAAGCAGCTGACCCAAAAGAACAGGACAAAGCACATCTCAGACTGCCACACAGAGAAGCAATGCAGCCGACCCATTAGCACCTTCACAGCGAAACATCTGAAGCAGATCCTTAACTCAACCACAGATAACTTGAGCCATGGAACATATCAAAAATCTGAAACCAAACAGAATCACAAGAAAATGCAGGCCCACTATAAATTAACTCCCGTGACTCCTCAATCACTTACAAGCACTAACAACCAATTGCACTAGATCAATCCATTAATTCTTGAGATACCACTTGCAGCCTTCAAAATAACCTTGTACCTGATACTTGCAGACGAACCTTGACCACAAGCACACTATTAAAATACTATCAGAACTGATAGTACAAAATTAGATAAGAAACAGACTAAACTGATATCTGAATCTGGCCACATGACGGCCCCATCATTTGTGAGTCCTAGAGTTAAGAATATGTATGTTTTATGTAGCCTATCATTAACCTCACATTTCCTTTCTTTTTTCTGATATATGCAGAATTAATATGGAAAAGTTACAGATTCCTGATTTAAGGTTATACTCTTACTAACATACTTATAAATGTATTGATACTCAAGTGTTTATATAGTTGTATTTCTTATTAAAAATGCTTATGGTGCTTTTCTAGATGCTACTGACACGCAGTCTTGTAACTGGTTGTTTTCAAGCCTTGCTACAAGCATCTTTACCTTTCAAACATTGTACTTTCAAAGATTCATCAATAAAGAAGTGAGTTCTCATTTAATTTTTACAGCTTATTTAATGTTTAGCTTATTTACTGCTTATTATTGCCTATGAATGCTTATTCTGTCTTTATATATGTTTTTCAATTTAGTATTATGAATTTTATGTCCTTTAGATTTGATTTTACTAAATCTGTCCTAAAAAGCCATAAACAGCTTATTATGTTTGCTTATTATTCAGTGCTTATTTAAGGTTAAAATTTTGCTCATTAGGTCTTAATTAACTTAGTCATAATCTGGTATTTCAACTTTGAGCTTAAAATCAAGCTTATTCAAGCTTAAAATGGTTTTTATAATTTTAAAGGGGTGTTTGGGACAGCAGCAGCATTAACCAAGGTTAATGCTGCTTGACCTCACTTTAGTCTTTAAGCCAGATTCTATAAGCTCTAAATAAGTCCTATAATCTATTTTGTTAAGCTTTTAAGTTTTAAAATTCAGTTTTAAGGTATTCTCTATATGTTCTATGAATCTGTTAAAATTTCAAGTTTCAAATCTGTTTAACCTTTGATTTTAAGATTCAAGGTGTTAAGTTATGTTTTCAAGTTCATAATGCATTCAATATTAAGTTTAGAATCTGGTCACTAAGCTTCTAGCACTGTTTCATTGATTTTCCAAGTTTTATCAAATTCTGGTTTAGTATGCTCGTCATTTAGAGTAGTTTGAATTAAGCCTTAAATTTCATAGCACAAGTAGCTTATACATTAAGCTCCATCTGTTTTCTATTTTAGAGGTTTCATAAGCTCATTTGCCTAGCTTATTAGAGGGCTGCACTTAGCCTTTTGGTCTTTAAAAATCCTTAAAAAATCCAAAAAGCCAAACCTGCTTATCTGGATTCTAGCTTATTCTGTTATTGAAAATGCTTATTTTCTGTTGAGGTATGCTTATTAAGTTTAGTTTAAGCCATTTTAAGCTTATAGGGGTTTTAGTCTAGCTTATAGAAGCTTATAGAAGCTTACATTAATGCTGCCAATATGATATTAATACTGCTCATGGTTAATACTGCTCAACATTAATGCTGCCAATATGATATTAGTGCTGCATGTTCGTAGTTATTAATGCTGCTTATATATTAGTGCTGCTGGTTCTTTGTTAATACTGCTATTGGGATTAAGGGAAATTAATGCTGCTAATATATATGTTAATACTGTTCGAGTATATTAGTGCTGTTAAAAGAATTTGTGCTATTTGCAGTAGCCTTCCGATGTACTTTTAAGGTATGCGTGTTTGTGTAGTACATTGTGTTGTGGTTGTAGGCATGGTGATGGTGATCGTTGATAGTGGTGTAGGATAGCGAGCTCCGCTGATAAAGACATGGGAAACACACATATCAACGTAACTTGGCAACGGTATTTTTAAGAAACAAGCAAAATAACTATTACCTCACTCAGATTCAGTTGCAACTACTTAGAAATGTTCATAGATTGTGTTTAGCTGAGAATTTGATTATGTACGACATTACAATTGTATATTTGGTTCAGTTATATACATTCGAGTTTTATTCAATTTGAAATTGCTTTTTGTTTTTAATTGATCTGTTATATATATATATATATATATATATATATATATATATATATATATATATATATATATATATATAATATAAAGACACAAGTTACATGATTTGTTAAATGTGACTTAAAAAAGATGCACTCACATAAATATGGTCACGCTTATCAACATTATTGGTCACAGTTCCTTTGTTTAATTTTGATGTGTGACTAAATATTACAAAATGTCACACAAACTAAAAATTCATGTGACCATTGGATGAAGAATAGTCACACAAAAAACACATTCACTTGACTTTAAACAACATATGGTCACACTTATTAACACTTTTGGCTACTTTTGGTTAACTTGTATGTGACTAAATTAAAAAAAACATGCTTTGTGTGACTAAATATTACAAAACGCCACACAAACTTAAAATTCATGTGACAATTGGATGAACAATAGTCACACAAAATACACATTCACTTGACTTTAAACAACATATGGTCACACTTATTAACACTTTTGGCACTTTTTGGTTAACTGTAGTGACTAAATCCAAAAAAAACCATGCTTTTGTGACTAAATATTCAAAAGGCCACACAAACATACAAATCAATGTGATCCTGATGAACAATATTCACATATAATACACATTTACTTAGTTTAAAAAGCATAAACGTCACACTTATTAAGACTTTTGGCCATTTTTTTTAAATTTTATGTGACTAACTCCAAAAAACAACACCCGTTGTGTGACTAAATCATCACAAACGTCACATTTATTATATATTCATGTGGCCACAGGACGGGAAATAGTCACACAAAATACACATTTACTTGAATAAATCATCTCAAATGTCACATATATTATATATTTATGTGGCCAAAGGACGAACAATAGTTACTCTCAAAAACCATTCGTGTGACTATAAAGTGTTTACGGTCACTAATACTGATTAATCCAACAAAACTTGTGCCTAATTTGTCACACATATTTGGGTTTCGGTCACTCTTTTTTAATGGAAATAGCTACGAACTCCCTAACGTGACCATATGTGACCTACAGTGGCGCGATCTTTAGTGACAAACACAAAAAAAACACGTGTGACCATATGTATATCGTCACACATTTTTGGAGTGACCAATACCAGTTTTTGTACCAGTGCTTGATTTCGTTTATGTAAGCTTTGAATTTGTATCGTGTTTTTACTTGTTAATCCAGACCTTGTTTCTTGATTTGCATGTCCTCGAAAAATTCCCAAGAAAAAACACAAAAGAACCCACCCAGCCACCGGCTTTGTCCTTAGCCGACCAGCTGAGTAGTCTTAGCAACAGACCCAGCCGACGGCTTATCCCTTAGCTATCGGGTGATCACCACCAGACCACCTCTCCAGCCACCGGCTTGTCCCTCGGTCGCCGGCTAGCATTCGTTAGACCTCAGCTTTTAGCCGTCGGTCACCCCTTAGCCACCTGTTACACCTCCTTAGAACTTTCATCAACCGCCTGCTAGCTCCCTTAGCCGGCGACTAGCGTTCCTCGGATTTTTTTATTTTTATTTTTATTTTGTGTATTTTCAATTTTAAATCCTTGTTATTTATTTTTGTCGTTAGCTTTGCCTTGTTGCGTTTAGAACCCGTATGCACACAAGATCATCGGGGGAAGAACCAATTAGTCCTCTTTTCGAGCCCGAGCATTTTATTCATCAAACAATAAAGAAAACCAAAAAGAAACATCCATTCGTCCCGTTAGAAAATTGTCAACTAAGAATCAAATATCCACCATTTCTTAACTTTCTTGAAGCGGAAGTCATTTATAATCCATTTCACGATCTACCTTTTCCTATGGCCAACGATCAACCCATGTGGGGAAACAACCAAGCCGTAGAACCCACTCCCGGGGCTGCTATCTTAGCGGTTGACCTTAGAGACACTTTTATCGTGAAAGGTCATCACCTTTCCATGATCAAAGACCGAAAATTCGACGGCCATGCACGAGCCGATCCGCATAAGCACATCACCGAATTCTTCAAAATCTGCGGTATGTTCTGATATGGCAACACCAATATGGACTCCATCAAACTCAAACTTTTCCCATCATCTCTTTCCGGAGATGCAAAAGTATGGTATAATGAACTAAGTCCAGGAGTTATCGCCACTTGGGAACAAATGAGAGAAGCTTTTGTAAGCCGTTTCTTTCCACCCGCCATGTTTACCGAACTCGATTAATGCTTAAATATACAGTTTTATATATGCCATTAATCAAGGATTTTAATATATACAATAATTGGTTAATTCTAAACTTTTGGTATAGAATAAAGTATAGTTTGCTATTGTAGGTTCTTTGGATTAGTCCGAGGAAGAGAAACGGAAGAAAACACAAAGAAATGAAAGCTTTAGAACAAGAAAAGACTCCAGTTGAATGCTTCTCGAACACTTTGTTTTCAATGGTATTGGCTAAAACTCGTCAATGCGAGAACAACTTCCGTTTTAGTTGATTCAAGTGGCCACGGAAAGAGAAATCAATTATCTACAACGATGAAAAAGGTCAACTGCTGAAAACGACCAAAAGTATGTCGCACTTGCAGAAAGTGCGGCGCACTTTTTACCAGAACTGAAAAGTCTTTTAACACCCAAAGTGCGGCGGGTATACCCAAAGTGCGGCGATCTTTTGAGGCGGTGGAGAAAATTAAATGCAATTAAATGCTAAGTGCATTAACTTACTAAGTGCGGCGCATAAATAAGTGTGTGTGGGTTGTGCGCCGCACTTTGGCCCTCAAAAAAGCCTATAAATACCCTCCTTGGCACTCCCATTTGATATATCTCTCATACAATCTTCATACATCTTACACACACAATCTCTAAAGCCTTTGGAGAGGAGGAAGGAATGGTGAGAATCCTTGAATCTAATGATCCAAACACCCATTTGTGATGATCTTTGGATCCAATGATCTAAACACCCCTTTAATTTTCCACTTACCACCATATAACCACCACGATCCACCACTGAAACACCACCAATTTCAAACCTCAAACACCATATTTCCAAGATCTAAATGCATTATACCATAAGGATTAGACGATTCACACCAAATCTCTAATTCCTTCACTATATTAAATTCGTTACCGAACACACCATTTGGCGACGTGTTCTTGATTTCTAGCGGGTTCGTGACAGCCCCGTGGGTTATATCATAAGGTTTCGGATGTTGGTTGTTTGTGGGAGCAGTTGGTTATTGGTTTGGTTATGATGTAGTGTTCTTCGTTCGTTTTTATAATATGTGAAACATGATATAATATTTGGATGATTTTGCTATGACTTATGAATATATATGTTTATGAATTCGATGTTATCTTTACTTGGATCATTGTTTATCTTTTGGTATATCATTGCAATTAAAATAGGCCGAAAGGGTTAATTGTCTTGATGTATTTTGAACCGTTTGTCTATGGCGTGTCAATATCATACTTGTGAGAATTGTGTGGTAAATTGATAAACAACCCAAGTAGAATGATGTTTAAGACCCTTCCTTATGTTGACCGACCGGGTTGGGAGGAATTCATATGTATGCATATTTGATATAAACCATTCTTAATGCGCTCGTGATGATGTAGTATATAGGCCAAAAGGATTCTATGTTATCATTAGTAGATATGCTTGTTATTATGATTACCCGTCATATATGACTTGTATGCATTGTTTATATAAAGTCTCGCTCTATCTGTATCTATTATGTTAGAGGACATTGAGGCTGATGTGTTAGAGGACATTGAGGCTGATGCTACGGCTGTTGAGGTTGCAGTAGATAGGGATGTTGAGGCTGAGGTTGATGCAGGTATTGATATGGAGGTCGATGTTAGGGTTAATGTAGAGGACTAGGTTGAGGACGAGGTCGAGTCCAGTGATAGAGGTACTATGGAGGTTGGAGTGGATGTGGTTGCCGGGATTGATATCCCTGATGATGTTGAGGAGAGTTTGCAAGATATTTATGATCATGTTATAGAGATACCTCTTTAGAGGATAGAGGACAGTGAGACGGGATAGAGAGAGTTGAAGGCGAGGAGTTTGATTGCTGGTGGAGAGAGAGCTAGTTTACTTGAGCAGGTTGCGTCCTTGGAGAGGAGCAACGCGAGACTTCGAGGCACCATGATGATGGAGAGAGCGAGAGCCGATAGGTTTCGGCGACGCGTGAGATTTATAGAGAGTGAGCTTAGGCAGATCCGTAGGTTCCGCTACTATGACAGGATGCGATTTAGGAGATTGGAGACATTCGCTGCGAGGCGTTTAGGTTTTCGTCCATGATGTTGTGTATGGACTTTGGACTAATAGTAGAACCAGTGTTAGTAGTAGTTTTAGCGTAAATCAAGTTCCCCATTATGGGTTGAATGTAACCGACTGATGCTTTTATATATGATATGAAAAGCTTGTTTTGATTCTCTCGCGTATTCATCTTTATTGCTATTTACTTGTTCTGGCAAAACATGTTCTATTGTATTTTCCTATATAAACCTTATTTACCATTTATAGTGGCTATATCTCGTATCGAATCTCACCGTGTGCTATGTCTTGTGTTGTAGAACATGACTATCACTCGTTCTGGTATGACCCCGGAGGCAATCGAAGAACTCGTTAACCGACGAGTGGAGGAAGCGTTGGCTGCTTATGAAGCGACCCGTGCTGCAAATGCTCTCGAGGTTGAAAGTCATGCTGCCAATGCTCTCGAGGCTAAAAATCAAAGCCAAAATGGCAACGACGGCGATAATGGAAATGGTGGAAATGGAAATGGTGGAAATGGAAATCCAAATGAGAATAATAGGGATGCTAGGCCTGTTGTTCGAGAGTGTACATACCAAGACTTCATGAAGTGTCAACCACTCAACTTCAAGGGAACGGAAGGAGTTGTCGGGTTGACAAGGTGGTTTGAGAAGATGGAAACAGTGTTCCATATCAGCAATTGTCCAGAGAAATACCAAGTTAAGTATGCTACTTGCACCTTGTTGAACAGTGCTCTAACTTGGTGGAACTCACATAAGAGAACCGTTGGAACTGATGCTGCATTCGCCATGTCATGGAGAGAGCTCATGAAGTTAATGGCTGAAGTGTACTGCCCAAGAAATGAAATTCAAAAGATGGAATCTGAACTGTGGAACCTGACCGTGAAAAACAATGATTTGGCTGCTTATACTCAGAGATTTCAAGAATTGACTATGTTGTGCACCAAAATGGTTCCTGAGGAAGAAGACCAAGTTGAGAGATATATTGGAGGTCTCCCGGACAATATCCAGGGTAATGTGATTGCTGCAGAACCCACGAGACTCCAAGATGCTGTTCGGATTGCCAACAACTTAATGGACCAAAAGTTGAAGGGATATGCTGTGAAAAATGCTGAAAACAAAAGAAGGTTGGAGGTCAATCAGAGAGACAACCGTGGACAGCAGCCACCATTCAAAAGGCCAAATGTTGGAGGTCAGAATGTGGCAAGAGCCTATACGGCTGGCAACAATGAGAGAAAACCGTATAATGGACCGTTGCCTCTCTGCAACAAGTGTAAGCTTCATCATGAAGGGCCATGCACTGTGAGATGTGGGAAGTGTAACAAGGTTGGGCATTTGACCCGGGATTGTAAGGTCACAAATTCCACTACTTCTACTCAGAGGGGTCAAGTAGTGAATCAGAGGGTTGTAACCTGTTTCGAGTGTGGAAGGCAAGGACACTACAAGAGTGATTGCCCAAAGCTGAAAGATCAAAACCGTGGAAACAAAGCTGGAAACAAGAACGGGATTGGTGAAGCAAGAGGAAAAGCATATGTGCTGGGTGGAGGAGACGCTAACCCCGATTCAAATGTCGTCAAGGGTACGTTTCTTCTCAATAACCATTATGCCTCTACGTTTCTTCTCAACTACTTTTAGTACCTTACTTGATATAACCCCTGATACTTTAGACGTTAGCTATGCTGTCGAATTAGCCGACGAAAGAATTTCTGAAACTAATACCATACTTAGAGGCTGTA
>BQNB010129445.1:0-19115 GCA_026074375.1 Tanacetum coccineum
CTTAAAGGTAGAATAATGAGGAAAATAAATATAAGAGAAACGAAACTTCTCAGGGCTCATAAGTACTTGATTGAATTCGGGAAGATATGGCGCGAAACAGAACGCCAAGCATGTGTATTCTACCACATGTAATATACTGATCTAAATATAACACACCCCAAGTGATAAGATGCCAACCACCAATCCAAGCTCCACCTGTTTTATTTAATCTAGAAAATAAACTAAACTACAAAAAACCGTAAAATATACAGCGCACTTTCGTAGGCACCACGATTGCATTTAGCGTATGCAACAAGCCTTTAAACCCCTCGGTGGCCCGAGTGGACGAGTTATAGTCTCGTGAGGGTTTCCAGCGAATATACCCACAAAGTTCAAAACAATTTTTAATATATTTTTTTTCATTAAATTTTTATTTATATACATTTACTAAAACAAACAAACATAAAAATATTTTATTTTTAAATTTTTTTTTTTTTTGGTTTTGGTTTAAAAACAAATACATATCAAGCACATACTTAATGATTTATGGTACAAAAACTTATAACTACAAAAAAATTATTAAAACAAATATTTTTAGGTCTTTTTAAATTTTTAGGCATAAATTAAACATAAATCGAATATACAATAATTATATAACATATTAAACAAATATTTAACAAAATTATTTTTTGGTAGACCAGAAGTGCCTCGCACTTAAAGGAAAGTGCGGCGTACAACGAGTCTAATTTTTTTTTATTATTATTTCAAATATTCAAATGATGGAGGGAAATATTTATAAATGTGCGCCGCACAACAATATGTGTGCGGCAGTTTTATCATGAAAGAAAACATATTTTTTTATCACACTTTATTAGTAACGAACACATATATAACCGCATAAACAAACACATGCATACACAAACAAACCAACTAAACAAAAGGAAATACGAACCTCTTTTTTTAGATTTTATATTTTTTTTAACTTTTTATTTTTATTTTATATATGGTCATACTTATAAATACACAAGCAAGCAAACATGCAAACACAAAATAAAACACATAACACATAACAGATAAACAGTCATACAAACACACAAACAAGAACATTATTAAAAAAATGAAACTTCTTTTTAGATTTTTATAGTTTTTGACACTTTTACATAATATTGCAAACAAACACACATAAACAAGCAAACTAAGATTCATAAACAAATAAAGGCATTTAAAAATTATTCACATAACATAAAAGAAAATGCATATGATTTATTTTTATACAAAACTGACTCTTTTTGTTATTGCAGGTGCAAAGTGCGGCGCACAAAATTAATTGTGCGGCGTACTTACTGCAAAATTTCTAAAAATTATATTTTTCACTGATGAAATGCAAGAAATATAAACAAACTACCAAAACACATGTTTATTATATCAACAGGAACATGCCAGAAAACAAAATAAATAAAAACAATTTAGAAATAAAATCTTTTTTGGTTTTTTGAATGACAACTAAATATCCACGATTGTATAAGGCATAAAATCATATAAAATAAAATTTTAAATGATCACATACCTGAGACTAGCAATTTGGGGGTTTTTTTGGGTTTTGGTTTTAAATCAGTTTAAGTTTGTGAAAATTTGCAGAAAGTGCGACGTACTTGGGTAAAGTACGGCGTACTTTATGGGTTTTCAGGAAAACCGACGCACAAATCTCTTTCTGCAACTTTGACCCTGTTCCCCTTAGGTCCAACCATCCTTTCCTTTCTTAACTAAATACTCCTTGGAATTTTTATTCCCCAACACCATGCCTTTCCCAAAATCCTTCTGTAACACCCCCAAATTGGGTCGCAGCGGAATATGGGTTAAGAGTGTTACTTCATAGATTAATAGCACAACATATATATAAGAACGACCATTTAAAAGTCATTTAAAAACTGATACATTGGATTTAACAAATTGTTTGTTACAAAAGCCTGAAGCTTCACTTGTTTGTTGTTCAAAATACAAAGATTCTAGTCCATAACAAATATTTCCCCAAAATGTAATGCAACTAAATCTTTAATGCATAAGACTTCTAAAATAACGACCACCAATGTATCCCTTGTCTTGTACCTCATTGATCTCCTGAGAAAACATGCTTTAAAACGTCAACAATAATGTTGGTGAATTCATAGGTTTGTAAAATGTTTAATGTAGGACCGCAAGATTTCCTCATAAAAATGCAACAAATGCAAACATCTATGAATGTAATTATGTTTCCCTAAGCTCGTGATACTGAAAATCGACATGTATGAATTGCAATATAAATTGCCAACATTACCCGTGATAATGTTCTAACCCGCAACATCCCAAATCCGACATGTATACGTTCGTTGTCCGGCATACCTGCAAAGTGAGCATGACTCACCCGAACGGGGATGTCAATCCTAAATAGATCTATTTTTAACATTTGTACTCACAACAAGTAATTGACGGTTCATGATAATGGGCTCGGAGGGTTATCGCTACTTAGGCAAACACGTAATCGTAATTAAAATGTCCACTTGCGTCCAATTGTAAAACATGCATATGTTTCTCGCCCCAAAACTTGTAAATCATTATAAATGTAAAACATAGGGCTATGAACTCACCTTGAGTGAGTGAATCGATAATGTAAATCACAAACTAAAAATGCGTCACGAATACGCCCAAATGCAACCTAATTAATTATAGGTCGTATGAGTACTAAGTACTTGAATAACTAATACCGTATATAATTCTATATATAGCTACATCACCATCTAATTGTATTAGTGAAATAATATTTATAAGTTAAAATGTTTATAAATATTTCTTTAGAAAAAATGTCATAACTTTCTCGTTTTAAGTCCGTTGCATATGTTTCTTACGTCCACGCTTTCGTAATAAGAAGAGTTATAAAAATATACATTTTTTTATTTTCAACCCTCTGATGAACAGTAATTTTTACTGTTCATGAACTTTTATAAATTTATTTTTATAAACTTAATTATCGTAAACTCGTAAACGTCATATCTTATTCGTTTTAACTCTGATTTTAGTGATTCTTTCGAGCACTTCTTCGTAATTAAAAGTTCTATGAAAGTATGATATTTTTCAAAAAGTATCTGAGATGAATAGTGTTTTTTACTGTTCATAATTTATAAAATTATTTTTATAAACTTTAATTATCGTGATATCGAAAAATCCATAACTCATTCGTTATTGATCGAATAATTATGATTCTTAAGGTTTTGGAATCCTAAAAATATGTAATTTTTATGAAAAATATTTATATAATTTTATCATAATTGGAAAATAATAAGTTTTTAAAAAATTGTTTTTATAAAAGCTTTTGTTTATCGTAAACTTGCAAATGGCGTATCTTCTTCGTTATAGCTTGGATTTTTGAGTTCTCTACATGCCTACGATCATCATGACGTGTAGTCTTTTATAAAAACATAAAATAAATATGTTATTTTTTGAATTAAAACGGAAACTTTTGATGTTTTTGTTAAATTGTGTTTAAAACTTGTTTTTATAAGTTTTTAATCTAGTAACTTTGTTACAAGTCCTCTACAACCCTTATACTATAAGTCCCATGTACTTTAGGTCCTTTAGTCTATAAATTGTCCAAGAAATGTCCATCATAACAAGTCCTCTCATCACTGTTACCTATAACATTATTAAGTAAACTTTTAGGTAACTAGTTTATATATACTTTTTATAGATAAACCAACACTTGTATAATACTTATACTTCCATTACAACATGTATTTGACATCTATATAACATATGACAAAGTTTATCAACCCATGATCAAGTGTAATAATCCATTTTACATGTTAATATATATCCTAGATGTGATTTACTATATAAACATAATATACACATGAAATCACAAATATAAAGAGTGTATGGTTTTTAGATAACCTTAATATGAAGTAGGATGATGAACAACAAGATCTAAACCCTAGTTAAGATATTAAACCCAAGCTTCCAAGACTTAGAAACCCTAATTCCAAAGAAAACCATAATCTTAAACCTTTCTTAATTACCCCTTGTAAATGTTAATCCAAACCTTCTTGTAATACCTTAGATATGATGTTAGATCACTTATATACTTGGTAAATAAAATTTTGTATGGATTATCTAAGGGTGTTTGTTTTGGCCATGGGATAGAGGGAGAGAACAAGATAGATTGTGAACTTTTTGCTTATGATAATGAAGTGTATGTGTTATATGCTCTAGTGATGCATGTGTATATACTAATAGCTAGTCAAATATACTATTAGGAAAGTCTAAGAAACGATGAGGGAATTAAGGATAGTCCTTGGTCAATTCTACTAGTCATGGACATAAGGTTTAATGAGTTAAAGTTGTACAAGTTCAAGTTGGTTAATTGTGTTCTCTTGGTCCCCTTGGGATCACTTTGTATCCTAAAATTAAGGGGGGAGGTGCTAGTTGGTGTCTTTGATATTTTGTATAAACATCTTGTATAACTTGAAGTTAAATGATGTAAAGGTTAAATGTAGATGTAATACTTGTAAATTGTATGTCCTAGTTGGGTCCTTGTATGTAAAATTTGGCTATGATAAATAACATAGGTGAATTTTATAAAACTTTGAGCATTGGGTATAATAATGGGTATTTGTTGAAGCGTAGATAAGTTTTGGTGGTTCCGTGAATGCCTAAACGTATTTTATCGCGAAACGTAAACACTTTACGTAACCAATAAAAATAAAATGTGCAAAGTTAATAATTATCCTCCAAATAATTATTTAACACTTGCTTGACGTAAACATTTAATTGTTTGATGCCCGTTTATGTTGAATGGCAATTTTTAGCTTAACGATTAAAATTAAAAGCAAACGCGTACGAGACATAAAAATAAATAGTGAAATAATTGACGTCGTAAATGACCTGAAAACACGGGGTGTTATACCTTCTATATATTAACATCATTCTTCTCCATCTCAATCACCTCTTATCTTCTAAATCTTCCACTTCTCCTAAAAATCCTCATGTCTTCCTCTAGCAAATCCCATCGTGACTACTCACGAAAATACCAAAGGGCCATTCTCGAACCTTTGAGACAAATTCATGGTCTTCCTCCTTCACCACCTTATCCTCCACCAAATAATACTACTCCTACCTCTCCCATCTCTAACAACTCTCTCTCATCCTCTTCACCTCTACAAAACTCAACTCAAAACCTAAATGAAATTCATCACCTATCAAATCTGCTTGACATTAACCTCCAACAAGCAATTAAAGACACAAATCCTTCACCTCCTAGCTTACCATATATCCCTCCACCTTCTTTAGATCAAGTAAACTTTCATTCAGAATTTTGTCATTGTTGCATGGAAACCTAAAATCTATTTGATACATTGAAAGATGACCTTAATCGCATCAAATCTCTCATCATTGGTCCTTCCACTTAATTTCCATCCTCACTAACAACCTCCTCACCATAATTGAGAACTCTTGAAAGCTTAATTTCCCCTAATAATAAACAACCCATCTTTTGATTATGGCATCTTCTACATTTCAAGAATCCACTAGTGTAGCTCTATGCCTTCATATGTCTTTATTGTATGCTTATCTACTTTATCTTGTAATGATTCATACAATTATAGTATGAACTTGTCTTATCTCGTATTTAGCTTCAATCGAAATCAATGCTTTTTGTATGAGCTTATTAAGTAATGAATGAAGCAACTTTATGTTTTATTGCTATATTACTACTTGTTGAAAGATATTTGTCTTGCACTTGTACCTCTAACTTTGTTTTTTAGCAAATAATTTTTGTAAGATCGATCCCTTGGTGCCCCAAACGAGGGAGAGCATACATCAAGGGGGAGAGTCTTGATATCGTTGACTTTTTTCTTTCTACAACAATTTGACGATCATTCTTTTTGAATTCGACAAAAAGAGGGAGAAATGGAATGAAAACTCATTAATAATTTGAAACCTTTAATTTGATACAAAATGAGTTTATATTTTTTCATCATCAAAAAAGGGGAGATTGTTAATACAAATAATGTCTAAAAACGTTATTTATATTTTTTTAACCTCTCAACGTTTTAATAATAACAAAATGTAAAAATATTTATGATAAAATTAAATGTTTACAAATTATTAATCGTAAAATTCCATTTCTAAGATTAGTAAGCACTTAAGGTATGAACAAACAAATCATTAAGCAGTATTGGTGATTAAAAAAATATTTTTCTCTTATCCATCACATTTTTACAAAAATATTTCACAAAAATAATTATACAAAATATTTTCTAATTAAATGAAAAGTTTTATTAAAAACTTAAATTTGATATTCAAATTTTCCCTCCAAAATGGAAGGTTCCATAATAGATACAACTTTCCTCACAAAAAGACAAAAACAGGAGCGTGGTCTACTGGGCGGCCCCCTTATAGGCCTCGCGGCCCCCAGATATATCTGGGACCGTCGGGACCGTCCCTAGTGACCGTTGGGTCTTCATGCCTATAAATACTGCTCCATTTCCAGCAGAAAAATCATACCTTTTAGCATGAAATTTCCAGATAAATTTCTCTCTAAAAATCTTCTTTCTATCTCTAAATATCTTGATCACTAACATTCTTAGATCTTGTTTCAAGTGATCTAATCTCTTCTTCTCATCACTCCTTTCCCATTGAAGTGCAAGAGAAGAACATTCATATTCGCCAAGAAACGAATTATTATTTAGTGATCTCTCCTCTCTTCTTCTAAGCATCAAATCTCTATTGTAATTATTTTGAAATTGTGTGATTCATATTGTGTGTATATCCGATAATGTAGATCTAGTAAGTGTATAGTGATTGTGAAGTGGTAGATTGGTTCTAGCTAAGATTATGACTCGATATTTAGCTTAGTGTCGGAAAATAACGTAAGTGACGTGTAAACGGTTTTCTACGCCCGAAGGGAGCTTGTTGACATAGTGAAATCTCGAGTAGGATACTCGGGGAGTGGAGTACGGCGAAGAAGAGCTTCATAGCAGAACCACTATAAATCTTGGTGTCTTGGTTTGATTGTTGCTTCTCGTATCTCTTTATATTGTTGTTATTGTTATTTACCATTAGTTTAGATATTTACTTTGTTTATCCATATTGTTGATTGGTTGAACATACTACTCGAATCTAAGTATTTTGAAAGAAAATTTTTAAAACATAGAACGAACCTGTAAACTATTCAACACCCCCCTTATAGTTTCCACACCTATTACTGTTGTTACTCCTAATGCTCCTACTCCTACTGTTGAGATGACTTATGATGGATTCCAAACCATGGGTAAAAAGAAGAAGAAGGGTAAATCAAAATCCAATAATAGTAGTCAAATTAGTGGTCACTTGGTAAAACAAAATGTTAGGTATGAGCCAAAGGTGACTACAAGCACACCAAATAAGGGAGCTACCAACTTGGGTAATGCATCCAAACCGTCATCTATGAAGAATCAACTACCTATGGCTACTATTACTTCTACTAAGGAAGGTAAAATTAAAATGTCTAACTCTTATGCTACCTTGGGGGATGAAAGTAAGGAAAATGTAGAAAATGTGTATGATGATTCGGCAAACCTATTTCATAGTAAAACAGGCGGAAGTTCGTCTACTTTCACGACTGCTGCTGGATATCTTATTTAGCTGATTTGTTTATTCTAGTTTCAATTATTTGTTGTCTCTAGAGTTGTAAGTGTTTATGGTTTTTCATAAGCACTAGTTTTAGGAGTTTTTCAAGCTATTAGCTTGAGGTTAATGTGGTACTTCAGCCACATTTCATTTGTACTTATCTTTTTCAGTTTTAATATACTTTACCGGGGTAACCCTTTACCCAAAAAATAATCCTCAATTACTTAACTCTCATTTCGTATACATCTCCTTACCTATTAAAGATCTCACATCTTTAATGTCGTTGCTTATTTCTCGTTCACTTCTCATTGAATTTATCTCTAATTTCTTAACATTCTATCCCATCTTGAATTTCTAATTCTCTTCTTAAATAATACGTATTAGTATTTCACTTTGACCTAAGTGCATCGAGTCAAACTACTCAACCACCACACATCAATGATACGAAGCTTTTTACAACATTAAACAAACACTTTTTACAAATACTATTACAAATGCATGTACACTAAGTCATTTTTATATAACATATCACTAACGTAAAACTTATTAATAGGTCGTGGTCAGGTACTGTTGCGCGTTAGTTAGTGATCATCTATTTTCAGCTACTATCATCTTTATTTGAGGTGAGTTCTCGTAGCCCCACTTTTTAAACTCCTTCCCGTTGGGGAAAATGATACTCAAATCTATTTCAAACTACTTTTACTACTGTGCAAAACCTCTTATTTCTCTTTGGATAATGCTATGTGCCTATGTTTGCGTGTATAAATGTTATATGAATGCTATGTGATTGCTATGAGATCTATTTATGCAAAGTTCTATTTGAACGTCTACTTAATACTACTTAGCCGACCGTGTAGCTCCAGCTAGTAGGCGATGGGTTTGGAAATCTATAAGTGTGTGGACCACTATTGATTTGTTGATTTAGGTTGGATTGCAATGGTATGATGTGTGGTTATGTTGGAAATCTAAATACTACTGCTTGAATTCTGCTTTCATATTACACTATTATCTACTATTAAATGTTGGCACAACAACTGGGTTTACTTCTAAACCTACGAGCTCACCAACTTTATGTTGACCTTTTCTAGTATCATTTTCTGGTGTGATCAACATATATTATTTGAGGGTATTGAAAATCAAAGACCTCCACTTACAAAATGATTTCTAAAGACAAGGGTTCCCATTATTTGAGATTGTATTTTCTAAAACATTCTAAATCTGAATTTCTTGTAAATCATGTATGGTATAATCCTACATCTTATACGATGTCTCTGAAATGTTGCACCTCGTGTTTCCGCTCTCAGCGGGGTGTGACAGCTGAGCGAATTCAAGAACTATTAGTGTATGTTAGTGCCTCATGCCCTTTCACTCAAAGCGGGAATGAAAAGTGGGCTCCCGCTACAAGCCACAAAAAGAACAATAAGCCTTACGTAGATGCCTCTAGGACTAAACAAACAATTGGGACAATCACACAAAAGCATGCAGTAAAGCAAAACACTCAAAAGACTGACAACACTATGTTTCCTTTGACAAGAATAGTAAGCTCTACTAATGGTAGTGGATCAAAGCCTAGGAGCAATACAAAGAATGATATGATCCATCGAATATCAAGTACGTAGAAGTAAGAAGAATAAAGTAGAAGCCCAACCTAGGAAGTCTAAGTCTAGTTTAAATAAGAACAATCATGTTTCAGATTGTAATGCAAATGTTAAGAAGGTTGATTTGTCAAAGAATTATGCAAATGTTTGCTTATCTTGTAATGAATGTTTATTTTCTGCAAATCATGATGCTTGTGTTGTTAGATATGTAAAAGATGTGAAAAAACGTAAAAAGGTTAAATCTGTTAAACAAAAAGAAAAGTTTGAATGGAAACCAACATGACGAATCTTTAAAACTGTAGGTCTTAAATGGATACCCACTGGTAGGAAATTTAACTTCGTAGGAATTAAATGCTCTTCTTCTAGCAATTCTACCTTAGTTATACCTCCTAGGCAAAATTCTTACTACCATAGTAATTCCAGTTGCTAAACCTTGTCCTAAAGTCAGTCTTCGATATGCCAACGCTAGGCAATCCCTTTCTAGATCATACCTAAACTCAGAAGTTCATCCATTTAATCTACATGATTATGGTATTGAGAGAATATTATCTAATAAGGAACTTCCACCCTAGAAATTTGACTATCTAGGAGTCACCTAAGTTCACTAACAACCCAAAACCCAATCAAAAGTTAGGGATCCAACCTTTTGTAAATATTTTTCTTCTTTCTTTTAGTGCAGATTGTAGAAATTGTCCTTTGGTAATTAGACTCAGGGTGTTTCAAACACATGACTATACATCATGATAAGCTCATCAATTTTGTTTCCAAGTTTATTGGTACGGTATGATTCGGTAACAATCATTTTGCAACTATTATGGGATATGGAGATCTACAACTAAGGAGTATTCTTAGTTTACGTGTTTACTATGTTGGGTAATTTTGTGATTCAGATCTAGAAGTAGCATTAAAAAAACACACTTGTTTTGTACGTAAGTTAGAAGGTGTTGATCTACTTTTGGGATCTCGTAGTTCTAACCTTTATACAATCTCAGTGGTGGATATGATAAAGTCTTCTCCAATTTGTATACTCTCCAAAGCTTTAAAGATAAAATATTGGTTGTGGCACCGTCGTTTGTCTCATTTGAACTTTGGCACCATCAATCAGCTTGCTAAACAATGTCTTGTCAAAGGGCTACCCAATTCAAGTATACTAAAATACACTTATGTTCATCATGTCAAATGGGAAAGAGCAAGAAAGAATCCCATCCACATAAGCCAGAATCAAGTACAAATGAGAAACTTCAAATGTTGCATATGGATTTGTGTTGACCGATGCAGGTGGCAAGTATAAACGGGAAAAGATATATTCTTGTCATTATAGATGATTATTCTCGGCTTACTTGGGTGAAGTTTTTGAGAACAAAAGATGAAGCTCCAGATATTATTATCACATTTTTGAAGCAAGCTCAAGTCAGTCTTAAAGCAACAGTAAGATATCTTCATACCGATAATGACACAGAATTTAGCAATCAGACACTACGAAATTATACGAAAGAAGTTAAAATTATTCATAATACATCCATTGCACGCACTCCACAATAAAACACCATAGTTGAAAGGCATAACCGTACGTTGGTAGAAACTATAAGGACCATGCTTATTTTCTCCAAATCTCTGTAATTTCTATGGGCTGGAACTGTAGCTACTCCATGTTATACTCAAAACCGCTCTCTTATCCATACCCGCTACAATAAGACTCCGTGTAAACTGTTCAAAGATCGTAAACCAGAACTCAAGTTCCTCTACGTTTTTGGTGCATTATGTTATCCAACAAATGATTTTGAGGATCGTGGGAAACTTCAGCCTAAAGCAGAAATTAGAATTTTCATTGGTTATTCACCATCCAAAAAGGCGTATCGGAGCTACAACAAAAGGACCAAACTAATAATGGAAACAATGAACGTACAATGTGATGAACTTACTCATATGGCTTCTTAACAACACGGTTCAGGACCCAATCTTCAAGGGTTGACTTTTGTACATATTAGTTCAGGACTCGTGCAAAACCAGGCTGTCTCAACATCAGCTAAACCTCCTACAAAAAATGTTTGGGATTTGCTATTTCAACTAATGTTTGATGAATGCTTTAAACCTCCATCTGTTGTATCTACCCCCATTTCCATTGTAACTCTACTTCCACCAGATACAGCCGAAGCATCTCCTTCTTCTACTTATATTGATAAAGATGCTCCCTCTCTAAGTATCTCACCAAACAATGAAACAAAAACCTCTCAAATCAATTCTATAAATGTTGAACAACCTCATAATAAAGAAGTTGTAGAGTTTGATAGTGACACCTTTACAAATCCATTTGCTCCTCTAGTTACTAGCTCAGCTAAGTCATCTTCAAGGATTGTAGACACTTTAAACATGTACACCTTCAGACAACCTCATGTCACACCAAATGATAGACAAAGGATCATCCGTTAGTGATAATTATTAGCAATCCATCCAAACTTGTTCAGAATAAACATCAACTTACTACCGATGTCTTATGGTGCTAGTTTCATGCATTCCTAGTCGAAGAAGAGCCGAAGAATTATAAAGAAACCATGATCTAATCTAGCTGGATTGAAGCTATGAAATAGGATATTCATGAGTTTGATCGACTTGAAGTATGGGAATTAGTTCCAAGACCAGAAAAAGTTATGATCATCAGCCTAAAGTGGATCTTCAAAGTGAAACATGATGAATATAGATGGGTGTTGAAAACCAAGGCTCGATTAGTTGCTAAAGGTTATCGTCAAGAAGATGGGATAGATTTAGAAGAGTCATTTGCACCAGTTTCACATATTGAAGCCATTCGCATTTTTATCATCTATGATGCTTACATGAACATGACAGTATTCCAGATGGACGTAAATACTACTTTTCTTAATGGTATTCTCAAAGAAGAAGTATACGTGAGTTAAGCTAAAGGATTCGTTGATCAAGAACATCTGATACATGTTTTCTGTCTAAAGAAGGCATTGTATGGACTCAAACAAGCGCCAAAGGCTTGGTACGACTTGCTATTCCAAGTCTTGCTATCTCACAATCCGTCAAAGTGCAATGTAATCCGACTTTGTTCACATGAAAGGAAGAAGAGCACATAATATTGGTACAAATCTATGTTGACGATATTATATTGGTCTCCACAAATCTTAATTTCTCGATGAATTTACAAATCAAATAAGCAAACGATTTAAAATGTCGATGATGGGAAAAATGTCGTTTTCTCAGGACTACAAATTTCTCAAAATCCTAGAGGCATTTTCATAAATCAATCTAAATATGCTCTTGAGATGCTTAAGAAATATGGTTTAGACCAATGTGAACCTGTTTACATTCCCGTGGTAGAAAGGTTAAAAGTGGATGATGATCCAAACAGGACTTTAGTTGACCTAACTCGATATTAAGGTATGGTCGGCTCCCTAATGTACCTCACAGCCAGTCGCCCTGACCTAGTGTTTGTCGTCTGCATGTGTGTCCAGTACCAGGCAAAGCTTACTGAAAAGCACTTAACTATGGTTAAACGGGTCTTTCGTCATATCAAAGGAACCATAAACATGGGTCTTTGGTATCCGAAGGATACCGGATATGATCTAACGGCTTTTGCAGATGCTGACCATGTAGGTTGTCAATATTTAAGGAAAAGTACATCGGGTAGTGCACAATTTTTAGGTGAAAAGCTAGTAAGCTGGTCGTCTAAGAAGCAAAAGTATATTGTAATCTCGATAACTAAAGCTGAATATATCTCCCTATTCGGTTGCTGTGCACAGATCCTATGGATGCGTTCTCAGTTAACTGACTACAGATTTGATTACAACAAGATTCCTTTGTACAGCGAATCCCAGAGCGCCATTGCCTTATCTTGCAACACAGTAAAACATTCCATGACAAAACATATTGGCGTTAGATACCATTTTATCAAGGAACAAGTTGAAAATGAGATTGTTGAACTCTACTTTGTCAAGACTACTTATCAGTTGGCGGATATATTCACTAAAGCACTGGTGAGAGAATGCTTAGAATTTTTGGTCAAACGCCTAGGCATGCAAAGCATTGCGCCTAAAGAGCTTAAATATCTTGCAGAGTCAGACGAGGACGAAGAGTAACTTAGTTTACTACTTCTTGTATCACATGTACTATACGTGGATTAGTTTATAAGAACAAAAACAACAAAAAGATTTCTCATTTTTCAAAAAAAATCAAAAACAAAATACAAAAATATAAAATCCAAAAAGAAAAATACAAAATCAGAAATTTCAAAAACCAAAAAGAATCTTCTCGACATATCTTTCTGAATCGATAATATCTATGAAATTAGAAATCTCATTCAATAATGCCACTGTTCTATAGATAAAGTTCGACTGGAAGTTTAAAACATTTTAAAACATGTGTTCTCAAATTTTCTTATGGTTTGTTATTAAATATCAGTTTACAACCCGGACCCTAAAGAAAAGGAAAGTGTACGCGTCAGTGCATTGATCCTTCACAACGAAAAGAGAAGTCTTTTCGGTCTTGAGTTTAAAGATTTAAAACATTCCATGTTTTGAAACATAAGAATATGGCTTGTATATTTCTCTAAACAACCCACGCTTTCTAAAAAGGAAACTGTACATCTTCAAACCGTTTTTCCTTAAACTCAAAAATATTATTTTTCTCGAGCATTTTTTCTCAAAATGTGTTTATCAAACATGCTAGAGATAAAAAAAAATTCAAATGCTCGAAATAAATTTGAATAAGTTTTGTCATTTAATGGAATAAGATTTTCAAGAAATTTCGAACACTAGAACAAATCCAAGAAATCTTTAAATAGACTACGGTCTTTTTTCGAGGGGGAGAACGAGTTTTAACATGAAAATTTCTAAAAATGATCAAAAGAAATTAATTAAATTAATTTCATCATCAAATTCTACAACTCCTTAATCAAAGGTAAAACACGAAAGTCAATCATAATCATGTTCTTAACACACTAGCAAAAGGAATTATATCATCTTTTCATAAATCTTAAAAAATCAAACATGTTGATTTAAGGTTCATAATAATTATAATTTTTTAGATGGTAAAATTTCTTGATGGATTTTGTAGATTATGATGTTAGTAGACTTGTGTTAACTCGAATTTTAAGTGTATTATAGATTTCATTGATAAAAAAGGGGTGTTTGGCTCGTGTTCTTCAACTGAACCACCCAAGGAGGTGTTTGTGTTTGATTGTTAGAATGATTATTGTTGGTAAGTTAGCTTAGAAACACTAATCTATCATGTTTGAATCAAAAGGTTTAATCTTTAAACTTCAAACACAAAAAGATTAGTGAATTTTATGGTGCATACTAAGTGTTTGATGAAATGTTAGTGAAAGACTTTGGTGGAATAAGTGTTTGAAATTAATGGCTAGAAGATATCGACAAGAAGACTTGAAGTTCATGGCTCGGGGTTTGCAAACCACCGAACCTCAAACCGGACCTTGGTCGGTTAACCTAGGTTCCACCGAACCATCTTGGTCGGTCACTATCAAACCACCGAACCACCAAGGTCGATGGCCAAAGGTCTCACCAGATCACCTAGGTTGGTGACCTTGGTTCCAGCGAACCATGTGGTCGGTCGGTTAGCCAAAGACCACCGAACCATGAAATGGGCCGGGTACTAAGACCACCGAACCACTTGGGCCGGTTAAATTCACCGACCTATTAGGCCGTGCAAAAGACCAAATGAACCTTATTGGGCTAGTTAAAGCCCACTCATTTGGGTCGGTGTACAAGCCCACCTAACCACTTTGTTGGGTCGGTTTAAAGCCCCACCAGACCTTGACCTGAGTTTGACTTTCATTTGACTCACGTCTTGTGTCAACCTATCAATAACCTTTTCACATCATTTTATTATATAACACTAATGTTTCAAATATTAAATATCAAATTAAAAGGGTTGTTAAATAATTCAAAACATTCAAAATTAAAACTTTTAAGCCTTAATTACTTTTCAAAAGTGTTAAAGTTTTCAATTTCATGAAAATAAACAATTTTTTTTTAAAATGAGTTTAAAACGGATATATATTATTGTGTAAACTTTATACAATTTTCACATATCTCGTAAACTTAATCTCATGAACCTCGGACTTCGATGATTAGATCGTTGACTTTCTTTGACACTGTCTATGGATATTGTACAGTTGACTTTGACTGTGTTGTTGATCGTTGACCATTGACTTTGACTTGTGACCATGTTTGGCTTTCTTAATCATGTGCCTTATAAGTTCTTTTGATTTGAAATTGATTATGTTTCCATGTGATTGAATACATGTTCTATCTGTTATATGTGAAATGTCAACCATAGTTTAACAAGTATTTCTATAACAAAAGACGCGCCATCGATCTAAGTTGCATCCGGTCTAGGGTATTCTCTTACATTATTAGCATCGTTAAGGTTGCATCTATTTGAGGGTATTCAAAAAATGTTGTTAGCATCTTAGTAACCATTTGTTCTAGATATAAGAATATTTTGAAATAAACAACCTTTCTCATTTAAATATGTTATAATTGGATATATCTCTTGTAACTTTCACCACGGTGTACTAGGGTATTATTCATAATGATTATGCTTAATCTTCGGATTTCGCCCACTAGTGAAGTGGATTACTATACTAGTACTTGTACTATGTATGGTATTCTCGAGGCACTTAATCTCATATGAGATGTTTTTCCAAAAAATAATAATAATGATGTGTACAAATTTTATATACTTTATTGCTACAGATTTTACACATCATTATCTATTGATTTTAAATAACACAATGCCTTTGCAAAATGAATTTCAAAGACAAAAAGTTCTTTGAGTCTACTTTAAAATAACGTGACTAAGAGTTGCTGATAAATCAGGATGGCTATTAGGGTCAGTTATCACCTAAAAGCTGATAATGTATCCCTTTAGCAAATCAGTGTATCTTCGAGGCTCAAAGTCACTTTACTAAAAAGAAAACTCACTCTCATGTGAATCAATCATTTTTTGAAAGTTTTTATTCCATTCAAATGATGTTATTTCTTAAAAGATTGGTCAAGATGAACACTTTTAAAGCATGAGAAAATTCAAAATTCTCGTTCATTCTTTAACCTTTAACTTTTGTTTTAAAAACTAAAATGGAACTCACAGCTTATTTCAATAAGCTGTGAAAATTATAATAAGCAAATAAGCTAGAAACTAAAGAACATATAACCATTAAATGGGACAAGCATATTATAAAAAAGACCCAAGGGCGCGTTGGTTGAGGCTTTGGTGTGTGAAGGTAAGGTCGCAGGTTCGAGTCCTAGACCTGCACTTTTTGAAAAATATTTTTTTTATTTCTTTTTGAAAACAGCTAGAGTTTAGACAAAAATAAGCAACTTTAATGAAAGACTTAAAATTAGAACTTATTAATAAGCTAGAAACATATGATTAAAAGGTGACAGTTTAGCTAGAAAAAGAGTTAAGACTGCTATGCTATAGGTAAGACTGTTACGCATTTTTTATGACTCAATAAGCTATGAAAAAGACTAATAAGATGAAAACAGATTCAGACTAGACTCAATAAGCACTTAGGACAAAGAATAATCAAACAAAAGAAGCTAAAAAAGCAGTTTAAAAGACATTAAGACAGATGACTTGAAAAGGACTTAAGTGGACTTTTGACAAACTTTAAGCTAAAATTTGAGATCTAATAAGCTCTAAAAAATGACTATAAGCTTAAAACAGATTAACTCCTATACCTAATAAGCACTAGGGATTTAAAATAAGCAAACAAAACAAACTTAAAAGCTTCCAAATGCATTAAGTCAGCAGACTTAAATACCACTTTTTAAAGTACTATGACAAAACTTTAAGCTAATTTTAAAGGACTAATAAGCACAAGGATTAAGCTAAAAACCTTAAACAAATTAATAATGAGACTCAATTAACACAAATAAGCCAGAGTTAAGAAAAACACCTAAAGAAATAAGCTATAAAAGTAAAATGAAAATGACAGTTTTAACAATTCTTGTTTTTGGCTTTTCTTTTAAAGGACAACTTGCAGACTAAAAACTAAGACTCAAAAAGGATTTTTGACTAGCTAAAAACTCAAAACAGATTGAGCTTATTCTACATTAAGCTAAATGCAACAAAAAATAACCAAAAATAAGCTATGATTTGGCTTCTAATTATCTACAAAATGAGACCCTTTAAGAACAAACCATAACCTTGATTGTTTTGACTAAAATGCTCCAAAGGATTTTCCAAAAAAATATCAACTCAAATAGATTGATAAAGATGCACTAGAAACACGATTTTGAACAAAAAAACCATACTTTAAGCATCCTTCTCATAAATCCAACAAATAAGCAGATTTGAAAAACCTTTTAACTAGCAGATTTGACATATTGATAAAACTAACTTCTAAATTTATCAAAACTCATATTAGACTTATTAAAACTACTACATAGACTAATTTAGAGCTTAGTAAAACTGATTTGAGTACCAAAAGACAGCATTAACATAATTCCTTATATAAAAAGTGCTTAACCCAAACACCCCTTTAAGTACTGAAATTCCATTTTTAAGCTAATTCAGATCAAATTAAGCTCTAATTCGCTAAAATAGATGAAGGACTATGATAATTAATGACATTTAAGAAAAAACTAAAGAAAAATAAGCACTTATCAATAAGCTACACTAATAAGCTAATATGACTTGAAAATGGACAGATTGATATAAAACTAAACTTAAACTATTCTAAGCTAATAACTGGACACATTAAGCTATTTAACGACTGAATAAGCACAATTAAGCTAAGATAAGCAAAGATTAAGCAGATTAATAAGCAAAACAAAAATTAAGCTTAAAAGAGTAAAAGAGCTTATTGAGCTTATTAAACCATTTTGAAATAAATTGTATCAATGTAAGACAGAATTTAAAAACAAAATTGAAAAGGAAATGGAAATTTCATTTATAATAAAGATTTTACATTATTGAAAATGGAAATTACAATATTAAAAAGACAATAAGCTAGAAAATAAAGCTATATGCTACACTGCTCCTACTCCTACTCTAGATATAAAACTACTCCTAACTGTGTGATTTCAAGCTCTTTTTATAGTGAGGAGAAGATCCTTCTAGAGCTTGGAGGAGCGTCCCAATCTTTTATCATAGCCCTTGATTCTAAATCCAATCATTGATCCACCAATTAGAGCCCTTGGATCACTCTCTACGTATCTCAGCCAATAGGAGTCTTTAGGATTGCCAGCGTGGATTTGGTTGTGTCAGACGTGTTAGGGGCTTCTAGAAGAGGTGGGTATGTGGTAGAAGGGGAAATGTTTACCCTAAGTAAAACGTTGCAGGGTGAAATGGGAGGGAAAGGTAAACAGTGATTTTGACCCGTGTTATTGTTTGACTTGGGCTTGTTTTATTTTATTTGGGCTTGGGCTACATATAAAATGGATTTGGATTGGATCGGAATAGGATATTGGATTGGATTGGATTTATTAATAAGGCTTATGATTATAGACTAGGCTTAGGGTGTAAATGGGCTGACCCGACCCATTAAATGGGTACGGGTTGGCCCATTAAAAATGAATATGCCTTCGGCTTCGATTTCTCACGCTCTTTCCATTCCCGTGCTCGGCTTTGTCCGTTAATTTTTGTCTAATTATGATATATCCGTTACCTGCAAGACAAAATTCACAATACAAACAAATACACTGCATTTTATGTCATTATTGATCATTATTGGTATTTTTAGCTTAATATTAAGAAATAAATGATATGTGTTTAAGCACATATCAATGATTATGAAGAAAATATTCCCAAGATGTTCAAGAAAGATGTTGTGCCAAGGAAAACAAGATCTCTCACTATCGCTAAAGAAACATTTGTAGTTGAACTTGCAAAATCCATTAGGATTAACAAACAACA
>BQNB010129446.1:0-19114 GCA_026074375.1 Tanacetum coccineum
ATTAGGGTAGACTCTGATTACCATGTTAAAATATGATAATTCCCCATGCCCTTTATTGATCACAAAGCAAACATTATATACTACAATTAACATGTTTTATTTATAAAAAAATACGAAAAAATCGAAACCCGGCCGGGTCTCATGACCCGGGTCACTCCAAACCCGGTCAAACCCGGCGGGTCAAACCGGGTTTCGAAAATATAAAACCCGGTTTAATTTGACCCCTTTTTTTGGCCGGAACCGGTTCAACCGGTTGACCCGGCCGGGTCGAACCGGGTTTCAAAACACTGATTTTAGCTTTAGGTGTTACAATAGGCTCTCTAAATGATGGTCGTTACAAGTTTGACCGAATTGAAAGGCTAGAGGGACATTTTGTTATTTAAATGGCTGTTACAAAAGTAAATGAGTAGTTACGAAAGTAAATGAAAAATGTTGCACAACGTGCATAAAAATTTGCACTACTTAATTTTTCAACATTTTCAAAAATAGGTTGAAAATGCTTTATAATGTATTATAGATTGAGTTGTTACAAAATAAATTTCATATTAAGACATTTAAATTTTCATTTATAACTTTTAATTACGTGTATTTATTGACTTTATAGTAAAAGTAAGACATATCTTTCTAAAATAAGTAATCTTTTTTACTTAAAATTTTAAGTACTTCTAATTTTAAAAATTTGCTAAATGCTTTATAAAATAGTAGAGATTATGCAATTGATAATGAATTGATGCAAAGAATGAAAAGGCAGTGAGCAAAGTAGATTAAAAAGAAGACGTTTTTTTTAGGTTTAAGCGTGTGATTTGATGGATAATTAGGGTAGGCTCTGATTACCATGTTAAAATATGATAATTCCCCATGCCCTTTATTGATCACAAAGCAAACATTATATACGGAGTACTACATATCACGGCTCACAAATGGAATGCCAACTAATATGGGTTTAGGCCCATAATTACAATAAATGATGACAACTAAAAATCTTGGTGGATAAGAATGAGTACGGCTAAACCCATTCTTATCCATATTAGCCGTACTACCGGTTGACCCGGCCGGGTCGAACCGGGTTTCAAAACACTGATTTTAGCTTTAGGTGTTACAATAGGCTCTCTAAATGATGGTCGTTACAAGTTTGACCGAATTGAAAGGCTAGAGGGACATTTTGTTATTTAGAATGGCGTTTTACAAAAAGTACATGGATAAGATTACAAAAAGTACATTGAACAAATTGTTGCACCAACGTGCAATTAAAAAATTGCACTAACTTAATTTTATCAACATTTTCAAAAATAGGGTTGAAAACTGCTTTATAATGTATTAAGAACTTGTGTTGTCTACAAAATAAACAATCATATGTAAGACATTTAGCAATTTTCATTTATATAACTTTATAAATTACGAGTATTTTAATTGATTTATAGTAAAAGTAAGAATATCTTCTAAAATAAGTAAATCTATTTTACAGTAAAATTTTAAGTACTTCAAATATTAAAAATTTAGCTAAATGCTTATATATAAAAAGTAGAGAATAATAATAGCAATTGATCATGTAATTGATGCAAAGAATGAAAAGGCAGTGAGCAAAGTAGATTAAAAAGAAGACGTTTTTTTTAGGTTTAAGCGTGTGATTTGATGGATAATTAGGGTGGGGCCTTACGTGATTTACCATGTTAAAATAATTGATAATTTCTTCCACCCATGGATGGGGCGGGCGTGCTGAGGAGATTGATGCAGCGGAAGTACTCGACTCGATTGATGATATGGCGTGTGTCTAGAGCGATACATGAGTTCGTGATGGGCTTGCTCACACAAGATAAGGCACATTGACGCGAGCTCGCTATAACTATTTATGGTAGGAGCATATGGGCCTCTAGACCTAATTACCGAAGATATAAAATGATTGACAACTAAAAATCTTGGTGGATAAGAATGAGTAATCTTGGTGGATAAGAATGAGTACGGCTAAACCCATTCTTATCCATATTAGCCGTACTAGCTTACCTAAAGAGGAATAGTTTTAGCTTTCAGACGAGTTTGGATTTGTGACAAAGAAAAGGAAACTCCTAATATCTATTCCCACTCATAGATTACTCGAAGCAAGCCTCTATTCATGATAAAAATGTGTTATCTGATAAATAAGACATTCTAGCTTGTTTCTTACCTTTAAAGTTAGTTAGTAAACATTATGCTAAATTAAAGCTATTGAAATCTAGATTGTAAAGTGCTTGGCGATTAATATATGAGAAAATCATGAGCTGTGGTGCTAGTTTATTGTTCTTCAGGTTGGGGAAATATATCATGCTAAGCAGGAGTTAAGGTAAGTTTTATTTTTGTGGCTGGTTCATCACAAGATTTAGTAATGGGTACATAATCAGCTGATTTCTAACCACCGTTGCAACTAAGTTCGAAAATCCCATCATAATAATAATGATCTCATTCTTGAATCCTTCATTGAAGCATGAAATCTTGTTTGAACTGGATCAAATGGATGTGTAACATGTAAGTTCTACTTGCTACTTTAAATAATACAAGCAGGGACCACGCATGCAATTTGGCCAAACCACAGGGATTATTTTTGCAATGTACTCTTATTTTGATATCGTTTGTAGACCGCTGCTAGAAACGCATCGAACCCTCACGTTACGTGAGTAGATTTAACTTGAAAAAAGTAACGGCCATTGATCAAAAAGACAAATGCTGCAAAATTTGTCAACATGCTTTATGAAAGAAACTTGAAAAAAGTTCGAAGAGTACAAATCATGTGTAAATCACATTAACAAAGTTTGAAAATAAATCATTCAATTATTGAGAGTTGAAGAATCTTAAAAATCCATGTGCATTATATTTAATAGGAGTGTGACATATTAAATATAAATGGTCTGTGACTTATGTATAGTACAACTATGATTATATACAGGATTATGATATATGTACCCTTTAAATCACAATTTGTACCCCCTCGGGTTTTTTCTTGTTTTTTTTTGTATTTTATTTTTTTGTATTTTTATAATTTTGTATATATGTTATAAAACTGTGACACGGAAAAAACGGAAAGAAAAATGTAAAGTTTAACAGGTCAAAAGTATGAAACTGTCAAAAATTACGAAACAGAAACTGATAAAAAACTGTTTTACACTGTAAAAAGGATAGTACAAAAGGAATCTTTTTACCTTATTGGCACTATTCATGGGTCAGAGGGTACCAATAGGGTACCATTATATACAGTTTAAACAGGAGAGTGACATATCAAATATGAATGGTCAGCTCTGTGACTACGAGTACAATTATATGTTTAACTGTTATTGTTGAATCCAACGATTAAGTTTGATACCAAAATGGCTCATGTTATTTGTACCCCCCTAAAAGCCGTTTGTACCCCCTTTGGTTTTTTCCGTTTTTTTTATTTTTTTTATTTTTTTTATTTTTATAATTTTGTATATGTTATAAAACTGTGACACGGAAAAAACGGAACGAAAAATATAAAGTTTAACAGGTCAAAAGTATGAAACTGTCAAAATTTACGGAACAGAAACTGATAAAAAACTGCGTTGCACTGTAAAAAGAAGGTATAAAAGGAATCAAAAGTACCTTTTTAGTACTTTTTTGTGGGTCAGGGGGGGTACCAATAGTAGTACCCTACCAAAATATAGAAATAGAGTTTATGTCACAACTCACAAACTCAGAATGATCGCCTACTGGTCATGGTGGTGGGTGTTGGGATTTAATAAACTTGTTAACCAATTTAACTATGAGTACACAACGTGTGAATCTAGTTTTAGCATATAGATTAACACATAAATTAAACAAGTAATTTACTAACCTTTTGTTTATTGAGTTAAAAAAATAAACTAACACCGGATCTTGTTTTTGAAAACATAGTGGTTAAATTATCATCTCTACGGTTGCTCACACAATCACGTCAACGGAATACGCCAAGGTGTCTAGACTTGACTTCACGAACCAAACACCTTAGTGTTAAATCGATTACCAAACGCACCCTTGTGAGTTCTTGAACCGAAAACCAAACACCACTTGTAGATGGGACCGAATACCTTGATACCCTAATAAGGGTTTAACCAAAATTCGGTTGAAGAGAAAATCAAGAATCGAAAACCAAACTTGGGTTCTTGATGTTGTCAGACAAGTGAATGAGTAAACCTATGTTGGAGGTTGTGGATCCCAGAACAGGGTAAAGATAATCAATGACCTAGCTACGTACCAAAATTGGCTACCGGATATCACTTGGAATCGTGTAATCACTTTCCAAAGTAAACTATTTGATCCTAATGCCTGGGTATCACGAATATATACTTGGGATAAGACCAAATGTATGTTCTTGTTTGAGGCAACAATCAAGAACCCTAGCGCATTCAAGTGTTTACGTTTATGTGTATGTTTCACGCAGTACGTATCTCTCTACTCTTTCACAAGTAGTATGTGACCTCCTTATATAGGAGAGTACTTAAAAACCCTAGTCAAAGATTTGTGAGAGCTTATAGGAGATATAATCTCTTCCACAAATAGCCTCCTTGATTTCAAGAATTAGTGGTTACACGACCACAAGAATCGTGGTCATTAAGTGTGGTAACTACTTTCCATAAAAAATGGTCAAAGTAGTTATACGTCAGTGAATTTTATCCAGAGGGTTTCTCATTCAGTGTCCTGAAGCATCAGCTAGCCCACTGAGAAGCATACCCGTTGATGGTTCAATACTGAAACAACCTCTGATGAGCTAACCCACCGAGGATACTTCCTCTGATGGAATGCTCTCTGATGGTAACCTTCAGCTTACTCACTCAGTGAGTTACAAAGCTGAAGCCATCAGCCATCTGATGAATATCCTTCAGTTCAGAGTCTCACTCCCAGAGGAGTTAACTCACTAAATTTCATCAGCGACTAGAATTCCCTTAACATCTATCTGAGTCAGGGTGTTCAGGGACCTCTGGATGTACACTCCGTACCTCCACCCTAGATACCGGTATGAACAGATCCCTACAATTAAACGAAATTTCTAACAATCCTCCCCAATTTAGTATAATTTCTTTTGCATGAAAATAACACATAAAACAAACAAGTGCATAGATGAAAATATCCTGAGGATTGAATTTCCATCTTAGTAAATATACGTTCAAATATTCGAGAATCAGGGTGTTCTAAGAATTGAACCCTTCAACCCATTTGAATCCCTGAAGGTAAATACACACAAGTTTTCAAACACTTAAACGCTTCTGACACTATTACAAAGCCATGTGTCCATATCCAATTCATAAATGTTATAAGACCCAAAGTCCATGATCCCTGAGGCGGCAAAACACCAACATTTACATAGGTGGTTCCTCTTTATTCATGCTCCTGCTAAGCATTTTTTCAAAGAAATTAACCATTGAGAAGTTAGCAACTTCATCCTCCTTTCAGCAGGTTCCAAGCACATCTTTGGGATGATTTGTAAAACATGTGCTTCAGCCCTCTGAATATTCAACTTTCCACATTGAACTCAGCTGCCAAGTTTCCTCAGCAGGGAGTTGGGTGTCCTAGCAATCAACGACTTCATTGGACTTTAATCCCATCCCTTTTGCAGACTTTAAAACCAAGTCTCTAGCCAGGCCCTTCGTCAAGTGATCAGCTAGGTTTTGTTGAGACATTACAAACTCTATGGATATCACCCCATTCATAATTAGTTCACGAATCATGCTATGCATGGCACCTAGGTGTCTGGACTTCCCATTGTATATCTGGCTATAAGCCTTTGCCAATGTAGCAGCACTATCACAGCAGATAGAAATAGGTGCCATAGGTTTAACCCACAAAGGAATTTCAAAGAGCAAGTTTTTCAACCATTCAGCTTCCTTACCAGCGGCTGTTAGAGACACAAATTTAGACTCCATTGTAGAACCAGTGATATAAGTTTGCTTCTTAGAAGCCCAAGAAATTGCACCACCACCAAGCAGGAATACCCAACCACTGGTAGACGAATTATCTTTAGTGTTGCTGATCCAGCTTGCATCAGTGTAACCTTCCAACACTAAAGGATAACCAGAGTATGTCAATTTATAGTCCATGGTTTTCTTCAAGTACTTTAGTACCCTCTAAATTGCTTGCTAGTGCTGAGTACCAGGATTACTTGTATACCTGCTCAGTTTTCCCACATCAAATGCAATATCAGGTCTGGTACAAGTCATGGCATACATTAAGCAGCCAATCACTCTGGAATACTCAAGTTGAGATACAGTCAGACCCCTGTTAGGCATCAGCTTCTCACAAGTATCCAGAGATGTACTAACTGGAGTCCAATTAGAGTAATTGAATTTCTTCAAAACCTTCTCAATGTAATGAGACTGAGAAATTGCTATATCATTACTCTCATGTTTAATTTTTATACCCAGGATAACATCTGCCTCCCCCATGTCCTTTATAGAGAACATTGATGACAAAAATTCCTTAGTCAAATCCACCTGAACTTGGTTAGTGCCAAAAATTAGCATGTCATCAACCTAAAGACAAATGATGACTCCTTTACCAGATGCATCAAATTTGCTACACACACATTTGTCAGCTTGATTAAGTAAATAACCATTAGACAAAACCACTTCATCAAACTTTTGATGCCATTGCTTAGGTGCCTATTTAAGCCTATACAAAGACTTAATCAGTTTACACACCTTATTTTCATTGCCAGGAAAGATGAAGCTCAGTGGTTGGTTCATATAGACCTCCTCTTCCAGTTCCCCATTCAAGAAAGCTATCTTTACATCCATCTGATGAATAATCAGACAATGAATTGATGTCATAGCAATCAGCAGTCTTATGGTACTGATACGTGCCACTGGGGCATAAGTATCAAAGTAGTCTATCCCTGACTTTTGTTTAAAGCCCTGAAAGACTAACCTTGCCCTAAACTTTTTAATAGTTCCATCTACCTTCAGCTTTCTTTTGAAAATCCATTTGCAACCCAGAGGTCTGCAACCTGGAGGTAGATCTGTCAACACTCAAGTGTTATTGCCCATGATGGAACCCATCTCATCATCAATTGCTTCTTTCCATAAGGCAACATCCTGGGACTTCATTGCTTCATCAAATGTTTTGGGGTCATCCTCAACGTTAAAGCAATATGAGTATTAATTAAAGACCTTGTCCCTTGTTCCTTCAACTAAGTATAATTGAAAATCAGGCCCAAAATCCTTTGGAGTCCTATGCCTCTTGCTTTTTCTAGGCTCAAATTGTTGAACAATCTCATCAGTGACTCTTTCAGAGACCACTAAACCACCAGAGTCTACAGTTCCTTTTACCAGGGACCTCTGACTTGATCTAGGGACATATGAGAACATATGCTCATCAAAGATAGCATTACTTAATTCAATGATAGAGTTAATAGCAACTGAATCATTAGGTTCAATAACATAGAACCTGAAACCCTTGGAATGCTCGGCATATCCAACAAAGATGCATTCAATGCCTCTTTCACCTAAAGTTTTCAGCTTTGGATCAGGGAGTCTAACAACTGCCCTACAACCCCAAACTCTGAGGTAATTCAAGTTTGGTTTCTTTTTAGTCTAGAGTTCATAAGGGGTAATCATGTTCCTTTTATTAGGAACCCTATTTAATAAATAGCAAGCTGTAAAAATAGCTTCTCCCCAGAACCCTTGACTCAGACCAGAGTAGGACAACATGGAGTTAACCATTTCTTTCAGCACTCTGTTCTTCCTTTCAGATATATCATTTTGTTGTGGAGTATAGGGGGCAGTCGTTTCATGGATAATACCAACAGACTGAAAATACAGAGTATCCATGTACTCACCTCCCTTATCAGTCTTGAATCTTTTGATCAAAGACTCTTGTTATAATTCAACTTCAGTTTTGAATACTTTGAATTTATCTAACGCTTCATCTTTTGAATGTAATAAATAAACATAACAAAACCTAGAGGCATCATCAATAAATGTCACAAAGTACTTTTTGTTCCCCAATGAAGGAGTAGCATGTAGATCACAGAGGTCACTGTCAATCAATTCTAAAACTTCAGTTTCACGTTTTACATTTTGAAATGGTTTCTTAGTTATTTTATTCAGCATGCAAGTCTGACACTTTTCAGTGTCCGTATCAAACGCAGGGATTAACCCATCCTTAAACATATCTTGCATCCTCTTAAAGTAGACATGGCCTAGTCTAGCATGCCATAAGATTGAATCATTCAGTTTAGAGGTTGACACGAAGGCTGAACCAATATTATCAGAGACAATATTAAGCCTAAACATATGATTACTCGGATAACCAAAACCAATAAACACACCATATTTGGATAACATAAATTTATTTGATTCAATCACTTGTTTATAACCACAATTATTCAAAACACTACTTGAAACCAAATTGTTCCTTATATTACGAACATGTAAAACATTCAACAAAGAAACAACTTTTCCGGAACTAAACCTAAGATCTACACAACCACATCCATGCACAAGGGTTGTTGACTCATTTCCCATGTGAAGAATAGATCCATCGTTCAGCGACTCATAAGTCTTGAACTGGTATGTGCTTAATTACACATACCTTTTACCTTTAAAAACGAGCTAAAATAACCAAAAACGGACTTAAAATGCCAAATATATGCTTGTTTTGCTAATTGTATTGTGCAGGAACGGATATCTAAGAAAAAGACGAAAAACAAAGCCAAAACGACAAAACCGGACTCGGAATGGAAAAGACTGTGAAAGACAAAGCCAAATCGAAGCCGAAAAGTCAATCAAGTCAAAAAGTCAACAGAAAAGTCAACTGGTCAAAGTCAAAGTCAACCCCGACAAATCCAAAAGTCAACAATTGAAGAAATATAAGTTTGAGGGCTTAAATTGCCAATCCCTAAAACTTATATTTAATGAAGAAAAGAGAAAAGTAAAGACAAGGGCTAATTTTGCAAACTACTCAAAGTAACAAGTAGGGGGGCAAAACTGCCAAGTCCCCATACTTGTATATCACAAGGACTTGTGATGCAATAAGCTATATAACTCTTGGGGACTTGTTTTGCCAAGTCCCCAAAAGCTATATATCACAAGGACCATGGTTGCAAGTGCTCATATAACCTAGAGGGGCCAACCTTGCCAAAACCCTAAACTTACACCCTGTCATCCCCAACCCCCGTACAACACTCTTTCCCGACATTTTTGAAACCCAAGAACCCAGGACGAAATCACAGGTTTCCAAGCTTCCTTTTTCCCTGCAAATACACAAAGAACAATCCCCACTCCCTAGAACCCTAATCCCACTTGGCAATCCCACACTTCCCCATAACAAATCCAACGGCTAAGGTTGATGAAATTGAAGGGTCGAGATTGGTTTTTGGTTTTCCTCTCACCAAACTAACACAACAAAGGAGCTTCTCAGTTATAAAAGAAGAAGAAGACAGAAGTTTGTAGAGAGTTGTTTTTGTTTTTAAATTTTCAGTTTGTATTTTCTCATTTTTAAGCAATTTTATTTCAAGTGTTTTAGACAGCAGCTTTAAGTACTTGTACGTTTATTCTATAAGCTTGTACTCCATCATTTGAGTAATATCATTTCAGTTTTCAAGTTTAAGTGTTCTTTGTTTTCAATTTTAAGCCAATTTCATCCATTAAGCTCTCAATAAGCTCTTTTGAGCTTATTCTTGTTCATAAGCTCAAATTCAGTCAAATTGTGTTTTTAAGCAATGCATTTACTCTTTTAGTTCAATATTAAGTCAAAGCATGATCACTTGAGGCATTTGAGTTCAATTTGGAAGCAACAAGGTTTAATAAGCTGTTAAGAGCTTATTGAGCTTGAATGCTCAAGGTTTAGAGGCTAGGAGCCATTAGGTGTTTGTTTTTGAGCCACTCACTCTACAAGAGTGGCTAAGTGCTGAGACAACACAATTTCAGGTTTTATGTTCTTAATTTCATTTTAAGCAAATTCATAGCTTATATCAAATTGCTTATTTCTTTTGAATTTTCATGTTTAATCCTGTTTCACTTTTCTTTATTAGCTTGTAGATGTATTAGCTTTGTTCTGTTCTAGTTATAATCATTTCTAGTTCTCATTCCTTAAATTCTGTCATAAGTAGTGTAATATGCCTAAGAGAGAAACTAGCTATTTCTTTCTAATAAGCTGTAGGTCTTATAGTTCAAATAGCTTAATTAGGTTAAAATTAGAGTGAGTAGATAAAAAGCTTAAGCTGTTTTAGTTTTTAAAAAAAAACCAATATTAAGCTCACTTTAGTTTAGGCAGTTTTCCATTAAGGAGTTTGGCACTAGATGTTTTTGACTCTAAATCAACTTCTCTATGTCAAGTTGTTCATTTCCAAAGTTGTGTTAGGGTAGTTATAGTAAATTTTAAGCAGACTCCAAACTCCTCCTCAACCTACTTAACACAAAAGGTTAGTCTACTGTTAGTTGTTACATAAGTTTAGAAATTTAAAAACTCATCATGAGAGTGCATCTAAGGGCGAGTTTCTTATTTGAGTGTAGATTCTCTCTCTAGTTCCTTAGTGTTCTTAGAGCACACACACACCACACAGGTACTTATAGAGTCCAACATAGACAATTCGAAGTTTTATACTCCACAGTGCGAGCGAAGTAAGTAAGGTTTCAGAGTTGAGCGAGGCGCGTATTTTCAAAATTTAACCTAACAAATAAGTGCTTAGGATCAATTTATTTGCATTCTGCAATAAATTGGCATCAGCATAAACCAGCGCGCGCGAGCCCCCTTAAATTCCTCGGGAGGGCGGTGGCTAGAGAGGCCAGAGAAGGCCATTCAATCCACATCTCCACACATCTCTCAAACCTCCAACAGACGGCACTCTCAACCCAACTCAAATTTTATACCACAGTCTAGGAATTTTTAGAAACCATTTACCTAGGTCAAATTCAAGATAGTAAATAGCCTCATTGTTTAGAATTCAGCTTTTGAGGTCTTAATAATAAGCAGTTTAGCGCTTAAGAGGAAAAGCTTTTCTCAGTTTAGCTAAAACTTTTGCAGCTTTTATGAAGTTCAAATTTTTCTTGTAATCTTTGTGAAAACTTTGCTTATTTTTCTATAGAATCCTTTAGTATACATCCCCAAGTCTACATATAGCTTCTTTTACTTTTAAATTCATCCTAGAAATAAAGCTAAGTTTAATAAGCAAAGTCTAAAAGTGGTAGGGAAAGCTTACTTTCCTTAACAGAATTTGAATTGCATCTTTTCCAGCTTATTCTGTTGTTAAAAGTTCATATTGCTTTCATTAAAGTTGTAGATAATAAGCTAGTCTATAAGTTTGTAGTTTTAAGTTTTTGCTAAAACTCACTTTTTCAAAAAGCCAAAAATAAGCCAAGTCGCGAGGTCTGTTTTGTATTTTTCTTATAGTTCAAGGGCACCCGTTTTCATTGTAGTGTAAATTCTAGATACTTTGCCCGCCTACCCTTTACTTTTGTCTTTTACACTTTCTACCCTAGAGTTTTCAAAAAATAAAATAAAAGGGGAAGACACTTGGCCCGGGTGAGCAAGACTCGAACCCGGGACCAAGCGATACATCCCCCTTATACCAACACCCTCACCGCTGCGCCCTTGGGTCTTTTTCGTTAAAGACTCAAGGGCTAACATATTTATGTAGGTTTTGGCCAAAACAGCTAATAAGCTGTATAAGCTTATTCGAAGCTTATTTCTTTAGCTTATTTTGGTTTCTTATTTTTCTTAGGACTGTTTTAGCATCTAGTATTTTGTAAAAAAAATTCAGAATTTTTCGTAGTCTTTTAATATTTTTTATAATTTAATTTAGATAAAAGTTTATTTAATTCATAAAAAATACAAAAATTATCAAAAAAATATTTTGCTTTTTTAGAAAATTTTCTTTTGCCATCTAGTTTGTAGGAAAAATATAAAATTTTTCGTAGGGTCATTTTTACAACTTTTTGTCTTTTAAAGAACGGGTCCGGGTGCGGGATTTTGGTGTTTGACTCTATTTTTTTATTGCAGTGTCTATGTCAAAAGCAGGGATTAACCCATCCTTAGACATATCTTGCATCCTCTTAAAGTGGACATGGCCTAGTCTAGCATGCCATAAGATTGAATCATTCAGTTTAGAGGTTGACATGAAGGCTGAACCAATATTATCAGAGACAATATTAAGCCTAAACATATGATTACTCAGATAACCAAAACCAATAAACACACCATGTTTGGATAACACAAATTTATTTGATTCAATCACTTGTTTATAACCACAATTATTCAAAACACTACTTGAAACCAAATTCTTCCTTATATTAGGAACATGTAAAACATTCAACAAAGAAACAACTTTTCCAGAACTAAACCTAAGATCTACACAACCACGTCCATGCACAAGGGCTGTTGACTCATTTCCCATGTGAAGAATAGATCCATCATTCAGCGACTCATAAGTCTTGAACCAACATCTATCTTTGCACACATGCACAGTTGCTCTAGAGTCAACCCACCATGCAACATCATAATCCTGTACAAAGAAAGCCTCAAATACATATGTAACATAATAAATTTGATGGGATTTATTAAACATACTCTGACCTTTCAGAGGGTTAGAAGAACCATCTTCAGATCCCTTTGTGCTAGATCCATTGGCTCTGTTGCCAACATTACCACCTTTGCAATTCTTTTTCAAGTGTCCAGGTTTCCCACTCTTCCAACAAGTAACTTTTGGTTTCTTGTTAGGATTAGCTCTGGTATCATGATGTTTACGTTTATCCTTGTTGTCATTGTACCTGGAGGAGTTGTTATGCTTCACCATATTGACAACTGAAGGACCAGCAACATTGTTTCCCTTTGGCTTATCATTATCTTGAGCTCTAAGGGATTCCTCAATGCGCAAATGACTGCCCAACTCTATCAGAGTTCATTCCTCCTTCAAATGTTTCAAGGTATGCTTGAAATCTTTCCATGAAGGGGGAAGTTTATCAATGATACATGAAACCTTAATGGATTCATCCATGTTCATATTGTGTTGTGTAAACCTTCCAAGTATACCAAGAAGTTTATTGTATTGTTCCAAGACTGGTCTTGAATAAGTCATTTTGTAATTTGTGAAATTACTAACAAGGAACTTCTTACTTGAGGCATCCTCAGCCATATATTTGGCTTCCAAGGTATCCCATAGTTCTTTAGAAGTTTTACAATTTTGGTAAACATCAAACAAGGAATCAGACATGCCATTGAGGATTAAACCTCTGCAGACATAATCATTATTGTCCCATTTGGCCCTCTTCCTGACTTGTTCCATAGTTGGATTCTCACCACCATCATCTGGCATGAGAGTAGTCAGCACATACACCACACTCATGCTGGAAAGCATGAAGTGCATCTTCTTCTGCCATCTTCTGAAATCTACCCCTTCAAACTTTTCCAATTTGGCAAAGCTCGAAGCCATGTGTTTCATTGCAGCAGCAGCCATTGATTATCACAAAATAGTTTACTTTGAATGTTGGAGGTTGTAGATCCCAGAAGAGGGTAAAGATAATCAATGACCTAGCTACGTACCAAGATTGGCTACCAGATATCACTTGGAATCGTGTAATCACTTTCCAAAGTAAACTATTCGACCCTAATGCCTGGGTATCATGAATATTTTCTTGGGATAAGACCAAATTTATGTTCTTGTTTGAGGCAATAATCAAGAACCCTGGTGCATCCAAGTGTTTACGTTTATGTGTATGTTTCACGCAGTACGTGTCTCTCTACTCTTTCACAAGTAGTATGTGACCTCCTTATATAGGAGAATACTCAAAAACCCTAGTCAAAGCTTTGTGAGAGATTATAGGAGATATAATCTCTTCCACAAATAGCCTCCTTGATTTTAGGAATTAGTGGTTACACGACCACAAGAATCGTGGTCATTAAGTGTGATAACTACTTACCATAAGAAATTGTCAAAGTAGTTATACGTCAGTGAATTCTATCCAGAGGGTTTCTCATTCAGTGTCCTGAAGCATTAGCTAGCCCGCTGAGGAGCATACCCGTTGATGGTTCAAACTGAAACAACCTCTGATGAGCTAACGCACTGAGGATACTTCATCTGATGGAATGCTCTCTGATGGTAACCTTCAGCTTACTCACTCAGTGAGTTACAAAGCTGAAGCCATCAGCCCTATGATGAATATCCTTTCGTTCAGTGTCTCACTCCCAGAGGAGTTAACTCACTGAAGTTCATCAGCGACTAGAATTCCCTTAACCACTATCTGAGTCAGGGTGTTCAGGGACCTCTGGGTGTACACTCCGTATCTCCACCCCAGATACCAGTATGAACAGATCCCTACAATTGAACTAAATTTCCAACAACCTAAACTCCCTTGAATGATCTTGATGTCGAACAATGGAGAACAAGAAAAACCGAATACCCCTTGAGGGCTTTGTCGAATTCGGTGAGGGAAGAAAACCAAAAATCCTAAAAAGGGTTTTAGGGTTTCAGTTAGGTTTTGGAAGAGAGAGAGGAGCACCGAAATTATCTAGTGATTTAGGGATTTGATTGAGTGAATAATAAGGTATGGGGTATGTGTTTATATAGGCACAAACCCAACCCTAATTCTTGTACAACAAGGAAACTTGTTTTCTTTTCCACCTCCAACTCTATAACCGAACAAACACCCCCTTCTTGAACCCTAGGGGATTCGGCCAAACAATGGGCCCCTCGTGGTTCGGGTTTTATCCAGTTTAGTCACTTGATTTTATATTTAATATACACGTTAAATTAGTTAAACAAGTAACGTAATTAACGACTATTTAAATATTTATTTCGTGAAGTAATGAAACGTATTCTTTGTATATTAACGTGTGTGCCTCCAATAGGCTCACGTATTTCTAATCGTATAACATGCGGATTCAACTACCATATTCCAATAGTGGGAAGTTAAAAACCGACAAGACGAGCTTGCTTGCCCAATTCTCACCTTTTTTGTTCCATCGCTAATACTTCTATGGTACAAGTCTACGTTATGGTATGTTAGAAACAAAAGAAACCCTTCGGTCCCCTTACCGCCAGGCCCTTATGGCTTACCAGTTGTAGGTTACCTCCTGTTTATAGGCTCCGACTTGCATAAAAGATTCGCCAGCATGGCTCAAAATTTCGGGCCCATCTTCAGCCTTAGACTAGGAAGCAAGCTTCATGTTGTCATGTACTTCATGGACCTGGTAAAGGTTGTGACCTGTGAGCAGGACCATACGTTTGATAACCGCAATTCACCAATGACAGCTCGAACCTTAACTTATGATAGGCCTGATATCGCGTGGTCCAACAACAACACACACTGGCGTAACATGAGAAAGCTTTTAGCGATATAAGTGCTAAGCAATGCAAATCTTGATGCTTGTAAGAATTACAGAACAACAGAAGTAAGAAGAACAATAAAGGAAGTTTTTGCTAAAATTAGGACAAAGATCAACATTAATGCAATTGCATTCGATACAAAGGTTAATGTTGTAACAAGCATGTTGTAGGGTTCTAGCAAATCGCGTGAAGGAAACGATTCGAGTTATGTGGAGATGGATTTCGAGAAGTCGAGTATAGGATTATAGAGTTACTTGGGAAACCAAACATATCTGATTTTATCCTAATATTATCGTGGTTTGATCTTCAGGGGAGGCTCCGTGAAATGAAACAGCTACGAGGCCATCTTTATGGAATTTTTGACAACATTATCGAAGAAAGGATCAATACAAACTCTATAAAATTGGAGGGAGAAGTTGAGGAAGTTGGAAGAAAGGATTTTCTACTGATTTTATTAGAGCTTAAAGATAAAAAAGATACTCCAACAACATTTAACATTAATCTAATAAAAGCTCTACTAATGGTAAGTTTTCACATATATACTCTTGTATTCATTGTAATTTACGCAACCTAAAGCATGTACTAAGATTGAAAATGTTTAATAAGGACGTCGTAACAGCAGCAATAGACACAACATCAAGAATGGTTGAATGGGTGATGGCTGAGATGTTGCACAATCCAGTTGTAATGAGAAATGTCCAGGATGAATTAACAACAGTTTTTGGTATGAACATTGTCGAAGAATCTCATTTGCATAAATTGGCATATTTGGATGCTGTGATCAAGGAGACATTTAGGTTACACCCACTATTGGGCCAAACCTAATCATTGGGCTAATCCCAATCTGCTGGACAATAAGGCAGTTACAAAAGCAGTTACAGACAGTTAGAAGTTAGTTATAAAGCAGTTAGAAAATGAAGGGACACGACTCTTACTTTTAACAAATTGTCATACCCTTTCACTTGTACCCTTTCGTTTTGTATAAATAGAAAACATGTTGTAAACATTCATTAGATTGATGACAGATTCTGAATTAATAAAGTTTAAATTCAAGTTAATATTCTTGGTATATTGCGATTAAAGTTAGAATTCGATCCAACATTTGGCATCAAAGCTTTTGGTTCCTTGTTAACCAAATCATCATATACCAAGCTTTTTGTGTTCCTGTTTTTTTTGAATAAAAAAAATGCACTTCTTTTTTTTCGGCCAAACAGTTTGCAAATCCGTTTAAAACACAACTCATAAAAATCATTTCTTGTGTTCATCAAATATTTTTTATCAGGAGAATCCAACTCTTGTCAACCAAGGGATTAATCACTTTCGTGATTAATTTAACCGGTAACAAAGGGTTTCATCCTTTTGCAAACTCGTTTTTCATCAAGAACACCAACCGAAAAAACATAACCCAAAAACAAATTAAGGGTTAGGCACGGTTACAAATTTTTACCACATATTCAAAAAAATAAAAACCACATCACTGGATAATCTTAGTCATCATCAAGGGACGAAAAAAAAATTAAACCATCAAAAAAGGGAACGAACACACCTTTTGAAGAATCAATAATCGAACCATCAATAGAATCATCAATTGATTCACGATTATCCAAAAAAAAGCCTAAAATTCGAGGACGTTTGAAGAACCCCCAATTTTTGCGAAACCCTAATTTCGCACAAATAATCAAGGGAGCCCAGTGGTTACGAATACGATTGTAGATAACTAGGATGGTTAAACCGACCATCTTAATCGGCGGACAAACCACAGAAGAGAAGAAGAAGAAATCCAATCGATCTCAATAAAGGGACTCGATATCTCCAAAGAAAGAGAGAGAGACCCGTGTTAATCTTTTCTCCAAAAAAAAAGAAAGTCCAGATAATATAACATCAAGGGGCATCGGGTTTAAAAGCCCACCAGGTTTCAAATAAACCATTTACCCCTCCACTTTTATTCTTTTGGAATATATATACTAAAATTTTGATATATATATTCTGTATAGATTTTTTTTGGAAAGTTACTCACTTATAGTTTTAAGCTTGTACCTTTTTTCGAGGATTATAGTTAAATTTAATAACCTAGTGATTACACTGCTTATTATATTAAGGAATAATTTAAGAAGTAATTAACCTTAGGTTATTTAACCGAGAATATAAAATCTCCAAGGATAGTTTAAGAAAAAAAACTAGTCCCGTAAGTTTTGATTGCATGCAAGGCACAAAACAAAAGAGCTCGTCTGTATAAGAAATTTTGAAACTTAGTGTTAAAATATTTATTTGGAGATTTAGATAATATCCTAGAGATATGATAAAAGAAAGTGGAGATAGTTCAAAGAAAGAAATAAGTACTACTAGTACACCCCAATTCTAATGTCCGATGCTAAAACCCTCGAATTACTCATTATGGGCAATTCGAATGCAAATTATTCTCGAAGCGAATGGTTTATGGGAAATGATAGAGCCACTAGAAATGCCTAAATCAGACAACAAAAAGGATAAGACTGCTATCGCATTCCTTTACCAAGCCTTACCAGAAGAACAATTGCTTCAAATCACAAAACACAAAACCGCGAAAGCCATATGGGACGCCTTGAAAACTAGACACATAGGAGAAGAAAGAGTCCAACAAGCAAAGTTGCAAACACTCAAATCCGACTTTGAGATGTTACACATGAAGGAAGACGAGACAATTGACACCTTCACCGGAAAACTAACAACTTTAGTAAACAAAGCTGCTAGTTTAGGGCACACAATTGAAGATGAAACAATAGTAAGAAAGCTATTAAATGTTGTACCCGATAGGTATCTACAAATAGTTGCATCAATAGAGCAATATTCAGACATAAGTGAAATGAAATGGAGGAAGCAATTGGAAGACTCAAGACATACGAAGAAAGAATTAAGTATAAGAAAGGTAAATAAGTGGACAATGAAGAGAAATTGATGTTCACACGACACGAAAGTAAAGGAAAGTATTTTAGAGGACGTGGAAGTGGATAACATAGATTTTCACAAAGAAAGAACCATGAAAGATTTAAGGAAGAGAGGAAAGATGGAGAAACCTCTCATAGGAACTTTAATAAAAATAACTTCAAGAAATCAAGCTATGATACTAGCAAATTACAATGTTTCAAATGTAAGAAGATAAGACATATTGCACCTAACTGTCCTCAAAGGAAAAATACAACTGAGCAATCTAATCTAGTCGAAGAAGACTTAGAACCAACCTTATTAATGGCAATACTAAAAGACTCAGATGAAGGGAAACAAGTAAAAGAAGTTGAAGAACAAAAGGTCTTACTACATGAAGAAGATGTAGGATATAAAGAGACAAACATGGATAGTCTATGGTACTTAGACAATGGGGCTAGTAACCATATGACTGGAATGGGAGATCACTTCAAAGAATTAGACGAAGAGGTCAGTGGAAAAGTAAGATTTGGAGATGGCTCATACATAGAGATCAAAGAAAAAGGTTCAATTCTAATAGAATGTGACGACGAGAAGCAAAGAATTATATCACACGTATACTACATTCCTAGCCTAAAGAGCGACTTATTGAGCCTTGTACAATTTACTGAAATAGGTTGTAAAGTTGTAATGAAAGACGACAAATTACGACTTTATGACATGGATAACAAAATCTTCAAGAAAGTTACACGACAAAGAAAACCGACTTTATAAGGCAAATCTAAGGATAGGTACACATGTTTGCTTGCTAGCAAACTTAAAAGACGATACATGGCAGGGATAGGTACACCTCAATTTCGAGTCACTAAAATCAATGGCTCAAAGGGATTTGGTCCATGAATACCTACCACTAAACATACTACACAAGTCTGT
>BQNB010129447.1:2853-17688 GCA_026074375.1 Tanacetum coccineum
TTGCTAAGATAATCTCATTATTACTAAACAACTCTCATAAACAAAAGGCACATATAAGATTAACACTTTCTGTTATGTTGTTTTGCTTCAAGACAATTTTAGTTTCAAACTCAATAACAAAGATATTGGTTTATCAGTTCTTGTAATTATATTCATTATAATAAAATTTGAGGTTTTATTATGAATAAATAAAATCATAAGATGAGGTTATGATAATTATTTTATTCTCTTGACGAGATCATTGTAGATCTTGAGGATCTGAAAACAAAGTAGAAGAAAATGTATAAACAATAACATTAATGTTATTTTGTCCGATTCTCGTAAAAAAACCATAATAGAACTTGCGGTTTTTTTCTCGAAAATAACATATGTCATAAATCATAAATCTGTAAGAATAAATACAACTAGTCTCCTTATAATAATGTGAACAGACCAAATCTATTTACACCCGATATATTATTCTATACGTGGCTCAAAAATAGGAACTACACGGATACGTATTACTCATCGTTAACTTAAAATCAATATTTTGATTATTTAAAATAGGATGCTGTTAAACATGATCATGTCATTAAATGATTATTGACTTTTGACAAAGAAATTTTTTTTTTTTTATTTTCCCATGATCACAGATGGATCATCTCTCTATATGTAACTGCTTACGGAGTTTGAGTAAAACCCTAATTTGTTTCATTCTTGCATGTCGTGAACTGATTTTAATAAATTATTATAAAGGGACTTCGGTGATGTTAAGAGCACATAAAAGAGGATCAAACCAACAAACAAACAATATATATACTTATTTAATATGCAAGTAGGATTCAAAAGTTTACATATTGGAATCAGAAAATAGTCGAAATCCAATCCTAGAACTTAAGAAACTTTGAATCTTTTAATAATAAGAAAAACTCTTAATCAATGATATGTTATATCACCAATCACGATAGAAGGAGTACCTGGTATATTCGAACTATGAATTTTAGTGACAACGAGTTACCTGCCTTTTTTTCATGGAAGAAAAAAAACTTAGCTCCACGACCATGTCACGATCAATCAGCAAGATCGTTTTGCAATCTCTCTGAAATTGAAAATGACTTTAAGAGCATGCTGATAACGTGTTGTGAAACAGTAAAGAGCAATAAACAGTAACAAGTAGATAATAAACAATAACAAGAAGATAGAGAGAATAGAGAATTGTATATTCATTTCACAATGAAGTTATGTATATATAGATACAAGATGAAGTATTCTACAAGATACAATTCTAATAAAATAACTACCAATATTAAAAGATATGAACATTCATTCCATATTTATCCATAACAATGTATAAAAAATAATAAAAACAATATGGTCGTTGAGCTCATTTTATTTGATAATAGTGGCCCAACCAGTGCTATTAAAACGGGGCCATAATGTTCACAAAGTCTAAGACTCGAGGTTATTACTTGTTAATAATGAGAGCCCAAGAAGACCTTAAAGGCTTGCACTGAAAAATCTAAAATACTATACTTTAAGCCCATATATCTTCGTGTTTAGGGACACGAGCAAAATCAACCGAATTGACAAACCGAGCCGAGCCGAACTATCGAAACTGAACCGATTATTCTCGGTTTTGTATACAGTAGAAACTCTATAAAATAATACACTTGGGACCATCAAAATTTATTAATTAAAAGAGTTATTAATTAATCGATAAATTAATAATTATTAATTTATATATTAATTAATATTTTATTAATTTATAGTATACAAATGGTTGGAAGAAAAATTCTCTATATATTAATTAATATTTTATTAATTATTGTATACAATGCATGTATATCAAATGAACGGCCCAATTTGAAAGAAACCTTCAATCTCCCACCTTATTATGCTTCTTGTGTTCAATGTATCACTTTATGGACATTAAAAATATTTTCTATATAAATACAAGATCAAAATAGGTTAACACAATACACACAACATGGCTTCCCATCTTAAAGGTGTGAAAAAAACAACAATGACAGACGAGATTCGAAGAGCATTATGCAAGCACAACAAGGATAATCCAAGTCTCACTCAAAAGCAATTGCAAGAATGGGTTCATAGTAACTATGGTTTGCAGGTGAGTCAACAAAAAACAAAAGACAATTGAGTCATTTTTCAAGAAACATTCATAAATCATTCATGTAATATGCTATATATAAGGAATTATTAATTTATATTTTATATGGGGTCTAAAGAAATTATCAAAAATGTATTATCTTATAATTTTAGCGAATTATTAATTTAGCACCCTATCCCCGAGTCGGGGCCGGCAAAAAATATTATCTTAGAGAGTTTATTAAATAATCGAGTATTAATTTATCGAGTTTCTACTGTATATCTATTTGTATATCAATTATGTAACTTTGCATGCTAAAAAGGTTACAACGAAGTGCCAAACACACTTTATATCAAAGTGGATTTTTACATGTACGTGCAAGTAGTGGTGCAAATGGGAACCGGTTTTTAAAAAAACCGGTACAAAAAATAGGAACCGGTTTTTAAAAAAACCGGTTTTTAAAAAAACCGGTTTTTTTAACCGAACCGGTTAAACATAACCGAACCGGTTAGACTGGTTTTCGGGTTAAATAAGCTATCGGTTTTTTACCGGTTTTAAACCCGGGTTTACCCGGTTTTTTAAAATAACCGGTTTTAACCGGTTTTTTTATTTTTTTATTTTATTTTTTTATAACCGTTATATGCGTTTTTTTTTTAAAAACCCGGTTTTAACAAGAAGATGATGAAAGTTCTACAATGGAACCCCTTCTCGAAACGAAGCTATTAAAGCGGCAATCACATTGGAACAATTTCTTGTTGAGAGCATATGCGAAAACAACACAGAAGTTCTTACCATGCTAATGAAAATTAAGAGACGAATTCAAGGAGAAATTGATTTCAACAAAAAACAAAAGACATTGAGTCATTTTTCAAGAAACCTTCATAAATCATTCATGTAATATGGCATAAAATAAGGAATTATTAAATTTAGTAATTTATATGGGTCTAAAGCAATATCAAAAATGTATTATCCTTATAATTTTAACGAGCGAATTATTAATTAGCACCCTATCCCCCGAGTCGGGACCACTACGGACAAAAAATATTATCTTAGAGAGTTTTATTTAAATAATCGAGTATTAATTATCGAGTTTCTACTGTACAAATACGTTCTTATGTTTTGATTCTTTAGTATTCTGATATTCATCTTCCTGCAAATTTTTGTAAATAATACATATTCAAATGTTTGATAAATATAATCAATTAAATACTAAAAAAGTTTTGAAATTTCCTGATAATAGTATGAATTAATTGATTTAGTTTATGCAATTTTCTTTGTTAAAAGTATGTTCAATTCTTCTTAGTTGAATGCTGGTCAAGATGGGTTTTATGGTAAAAGGATACATAACATGAGCTTTTTTTTATCAACAATGAGTGTTTTTTTGACAGATTGTAGTTTAGGCTGATTCTCATCTCTTTGGTTTGTATTCTTGCTGGATTATTGTTAATTGGTTTTTGGGCTGATATGGTGCATGGTGTTCTGTGTATATAAAACTATTTGTTTGAGAGAGTGATTTGTACAATTTTAAAATGTAAAACTAAATATTTGGTGACATGAAACAGCAAGTGTAACTTTATATTTTTAGAAAATAAGTTAGTTTAACCGGTGAAGGTATGTTATTAATTTGGTCCATAACTTTTTTGAGAAGTCGTTGCGTAGATTTTAACGAGCACTCTTCACATAAAGAAGATCAAAGATGGACTATTTGTTGGGATTTAACAAACTAGGTAACCAATTAGCTACGAGTACGCAGCAGAATGGATCTAGTTTTAGCATATAGATTAACACATATAAATTAAACAAGTAATTTACTAACTTTTTGTTTAATGATAAAAAATCAATAAACTTAACGCCAGAATCTTGATCTTGAAACGAGTGGATTAATTTAACCACCTCTAGGTTGCTCACCACAAGCACGTCAACCAAGTATGAGGTCGATTGCTAGACTAATCTTCCACGTGACCAAACACCAAGTGTAAACCTGAATACCAAACGCACCCTTGTAGCTTTTGCAATCGAAAACCAAACACGCCCTTTAAATCTTGGACCGAAATCGTCCAAAACGCTAATTTATGGGTTTTCCTAAAATCGTTGAACCGAAAATCACAAAAAGCAAAAACCTGAATTGGGTTTGTGTAATCGTCGAGCAAGGGAGTACCAAAACAAACACCTACACGTGGATCTTGAAACGTCAACAAGGAGAACAAGAAAGTCGAATACCCCTTGAGGGTTTATTCGAATTCGGTGAAGGGTAAAGAAGAACCGAAAACCCTTAGAGGGTGTTGGTTCGATTTCGGTAAAGGGAGAGAGGAAATCAAGGAAGATTTTAGGGAATCTTTATTTGGTAACCTGAATGAATTAAATTATGAGTCTAAGGGTGGGGGTTTATATAAGTCCCAACCCTAGTTCTTGTAGAACAAGATAACCACTAATTCAATCCTTATCATGATACACTTTCCTTATCTCCAAATTAGAACCCAAAAAACCCATTCTAGAAGCCATAAGGGGCCGGCCATACTAGGGGCACCCCTTGGGTTCGGTTTTTGTCTAATTTAATCCCTTGGTTTATTATTTAAAAGTTCGTTAAGCTTAGTTATACAAGTAACGATAAATAACGACTATTTAAATATTTATCGTGAAGTAAAACATACTCTTCGTGTTTAACGCGTGTGCCCCCAATAGGCTCACGTATTTCTAACGTATAACTTGCGAAAGCGACTAACATATTCCAATAGCTCCCACTTGGGAGTCGGAGTAGCAGGCTTCAGATATACTGATAATTGGCAACGTCTAGCAAACACACACAATTACCTTTAAATTAGAAATACTTGAGATAAAGTTTCAAGAACAATCTCAACTTATAATGGTTGTCTATTACTTGCTTTTATCATCATCCCTTTGTTGTAAATATCGTTAAACCATGGATATGGATCCTAACTCATTCCATATAGTTTAACCATTTAGTTTCTCGTTATAAAAGTTAATTCAGATCTACCAAACGTAATCAAGAATCATCTTGAATTACAATTTGGGTGCGGCCACATAATCATCTGATTAATTCTAGAGAGAGTTACTGGGCCACCATGGTAAATCATTCTACACAAATCAAGTGGAGGAAAAATTCTTTGTTGACTACAAGTGTTGTGGATGCTACTTCACATCACTTCCAAGAATAGCCTTTATGACTACCTTATTTAGGATAGCGTTTGACTTAGACTCAAAAAGTGATATACACACATACAGAACTTGCTTGCATCTCAAGTCTAAGGACGACTTATTCAACCATTTTCGACATTTTACTCATATGAAAAAAACAAGGGATCCAAAAGTAATATTACGAAGTGTTGGGTATCCAATATGCATCCCTTGTGAATACACATGAGTTTGGCGGGAACAATCCATATATTCAAAGAATATAACCAACACTCACATTTGCCTTATGTAACAATATTCACATAATGGTTAACCGAACAAAGAACATAATAGAATGTAAATCATTCAAGGATAAAATGCAAATATAGGATAACATTATTAAATGTATGAATTTTACAAATACCTACGTATCTTTATATTCATCAGAAAGTTAAAAAATTGTCTATACATCCCCAATTATCCAAATACCTAAAATAGATATGCAATGAAACTAATTAAATCAAGTTGAAGTCCAATGTTTTCAACATTCTCAACTCTTTCTTTACAAGAACAAGCTAAGAAGTTATATGAGTAATACTTTTTTCCGAATACCTTGTTTCAAATTCATATAATTTGTGAAGGATATATTGATATGATAAGTGTCGTATGTATATTTTCATACTCTTGCAAGTATAAATAGTATAGAAATGTGACAATATCTTTAATGGGGTATTTGAAGTCAACAACATACCTATCTCAGACAGTCATCTTTACAGTTTCTTAAATGTAAAGTATTCTCATTCTTTTAATGTGTAGTGAAACTATGCTCTAAGATGAGCATATCAGGTTAGCAGATTTCTCATAAATGAAGAAATCATAACTCAAACTAAAATTGATTATTCTTCTCCGCATCATGTTGTACACAAACACATTAGCCTTATAATTTGTTTTAAACAGTCATCTTAAATCACTCTTAATTTAGATCTTGTTGATATCAAAGTCACTAAACACTCTCAATTAGATATTGTTGTTGTTAGCTCATCTTGCTTTTGTGTATAAGTAACAACCAGACTTACACACAATAGAATATATGTACACGATGAATCCTTAGTTAAAAAACATAAGGTTTCCATCCATGTATTAAATTATCTCAAGTGAAATATATCATTTAAGACTTGCTTCAATGATGTATTACATTGTGTTGGACTTAATTTCCGCATATGTTTATTTAATAAACATTTATTCCAAGTTCATTTGTTTTATTTCTTAAATTCTCAAGTGAAATTTCATTCCAACCTCAAGGATTAACATCTATCTTAGATGGAATGATTCCTTCAATATGTTACACAACATATGAATTTTAAGGAAAAACGTATAGTGTTCCCACTTGATGTCAGGTGTACTCAGGAGTTATCTTAATTTAATCAGAAACCATATTGTAATTAAACTTAAGATCTCAGCTCCTAGATGCATGATCTAATCTACACTTAGATTCTTTTGTATTGAATACTTTATAAAGATTCTTTTAAACTCATAACCTTTTGATTACATATCGTCCTCGCAAAAGGTAATCATAAAGAAAAGAGTTATATAACTTAATTGTCATATTGCAAATATAGACTCATAACTCTTTTGATTACACATCGTCCTCGAAATGTAATCATTAAGGAAAGAGTTATGATCCTTAATTCGCCATATGTCAGATTCAAGAAAACCTGTATGACAATTATAGTTATCTTTATATAATTAATGCGCGTAGAAAAAAAAGATTTAATCAGAGTCAATTGCTTGAGTAAGATTAAAAGTTAATATCATCAGTCAGGCATTAATATATATACAATTTTGTCCTTATGAGCCTTTCTTCAAAAGAAACTCATTCTAACCTCTCAGTTTAACTGTTTGGTTACAAAGATCAATCAAGCATTAAAAACATTGATTGCCTTTAAGGACTGCACTTGTACATTCATGTTCTAAGATATTTATCAGATTCAAGATGTGAATATTTATCTTTATTAGTTCTCATTTTTTAATAAGACCCTCTAAACTTATATCCTCAACATTGATATAGAAAAATCCCTCTATTGATGAGCCAACGCGATACAGATTTATGAAATGATAGTTTACATTATACCGAGGTTCGACATTCTCCGTGTTGAAAAAAAAAAAAAAAAAAAAAAAAAGAAAAAAAAAAAGAAAAAAAAAAAAAAATAAAAAAAAAAATAAATTAAATAAAATAAAAACCTTAGTGATGACATCAGCAAGAGAATTCAGAAGGTTTGATGGAAATTTGTTCTTGTATATTTCAAGATTATAGATTACTGCCAACTTACTTTTGTAAGAAGAGAAACTCTCTAAATACAAGTGTTTACGCAACAATAAATTTCTTCTCTTAAATGGTACAAACAAAATATTTTTTTTAATAGTTCTCATCTCTAGCTTGTTAATAATAACTTATTAAATACTACAAATTTATTCAGAACTTTAATTCAAGACATAATGGGATTCATCCCAATCCTAAATAATAATTCTTTGAATACCTTTATGGTTGAAACTTTATTGATGTATCCATGACATACACGCAAAATTCTAACCTTGATTCCGATTTTTTTTTGTTTGGAGGTAGAAGCAATTAAAGGGTTACCTGAAATCAAACAATATGATATAATTGCGTTAACACATTAGACATACCATATAACGTGTGAATTCTATGAATATTGGAATGTGAAGACTCCATCAAATTCTAGATAACTTAATTCCTATTTAGGATCAAATACTTCAACCAATTAGTCGAGCCCAAATTAAATACAATTAATTTAAAGCCAAGTGCATGCTATATACTATATATATATTTGAATAGTACAATAACTCTATGTTCATGTGTTTTAAGAAAATAGAACATGTCAAGTATACGTTATGTGTCTTTGAATAATTCAAGGACCTTATTGTTCATGTGTTAATCAAGAAGACATAACAATTTTACTACATACGTTATGTTATGAGTCATTGTTAAATTCAAGGACTTTATAATTAATGACCATAACAAGAACATTAATATTCTAACTAATTAATTATAACTCAAACTCATGATTTTCAAATAGTAATTTCAAGTATAATTTTATATGCTTAAAATCATGATTAATATAATGTTAGACCATAAGTCTATTGACTAAAATACGTAGTCAAAATGTTGAAGTAGCTTACTATTATATGTTGACATTTAATTGTAATAGGACAACAAACATCTTGTGTGTTTAAGTCCTAGTAAAATGATTCTCCTTACCTTGCGGTCAAGAGAAACTAATAATCATATTGTTATAAGTTGTTCCTTGCACACACTTAAGATTTCTCCCACTTATGTACGGGACAACATTATTTAATACAATACGACACGCTCTCAAAAGTACAAACAATATGATATTGTCATAGATATTACAAGTAGATATCAAACCATAATGTTTAATAAGGATTGAGGATTATAGTATTTAATAGTAAAACTTTCGTGGAAAGCAACATTGGAAAGGCAACGAGTTATCTATAAAATAAAATGCAATTTTTCTTAAACCATGGTCATTCATATTCGGACAGTAATGAATTATTTCAAAGCAAGCTAGAAATAATAAGGGTAACTAACAAGGAGATAAAGCTTGTAGCTCCCACTGCTGAAATGACAGTCATTAGATAATGTATTTTACAGTAAAAAGGACACAAACTCCCACTAGGATTTTGTCAACATTGTAAGGTTACATCACCAGTATAAAGTCAAAATAGGCGGATTATTTAACTTTGCGCTACTTTCTTAGAATGCCTACAAGTATCAATGTACTTAGGTATTCAACAGTGTGTATGAAGTTCTACTTATGTAAATAAGGGACTAGCCATTCATGCTTTCATTAACTTGAGCATTTTAGCATGAAATTCCTCCTTAATCGGTCTGCCTAGCCACAAGGGTGTTTAACACTATAAGAAATGAAAGGAGTCCAAGAAAATATGCCTACAAGACCTGCTAGAAATTTTCTTTACTCGTTGAGGTTTAAACTCATACATCGTGACAAGTACAAGATGTCATTATTTTGGTAGTTATAGACAAAATGTACTCTAGTTACACAAAGAATTTTTATATCTTTCAAAGATTTCATAACCGGAAGAGGGTAATGAAAGATTAAAAGTGAGTTTAAATATAATTGATAATAATTCAATTATAACCCTATCTTATTCTTGTCAACCAAGTAGAAAAAGATGCGAAAGTCCTCACTCTTCTCTTACCAGAAAAAGAGACTATGTTTGTCTTCTATGAGAAAACAAACTTTCGTTTACGAATTATGTTGCAATAACACAATTAATCAGAACATAGAAAGTTCAATTTAATATTTTTGATAATTAAATTCTTAATATGAATTGACTACCCGAATTAATTTACTAATTAAGACTAAGATCCAACAGACCACCACTTATTAACAGAGGCCTGGGCCAATATAATTTTATTTAATTATACGAAAACCAGTAGGGCCCGAGTAAGCGACGAGCGTAATTATAGCATATTGATTACAACTCTTAGAATATGAGATAATGCACAGACATTATTAAACATGTAATAGATGTAAAAGCAAGTTTAGTTCTCATCTTAAAACCTCGAGCACGAGGTCTAACCAGGACTACCCGATTTAAGTCTACCAAGCAAGAACGTTCAAAAATAGTTAGAGGTCTGACCAGTGAACCAAATTTGCCATGGGTTAGAATGACCCTGAGGTCTGACCAGAGCGGCCAAGCCAAATGCACGTGTTCTTGGTTGGATGGCATTGACTTAAAGTTTAACTATGAGGTATACACATAAAAGTGTCAAAAGCGTGTACAAAGAGGCATGCAAAACAACTTTGTAGCACTAATTTTAAAAACCTTTTATAAATGACATTGTAGTGATAAAATTGGTTCACGGTAACTCCAATCGAACGCGCAAAGAAGCGAAGAACCAGGTCAGCGCAAAACTTATTAAAAACCTGAATTCTTTAGGAAATTCCTCCTTAAACTTCTCTTATAGTTTGTTCTAGTAGATGAGCCGTACTTCCCAACAATCTATAATGTCTAGTTTTTAGTTAATCTTGAAATCAAGTTTCATAGTTTAGAGTCTTATAAATTTGCCTCAAAGAAGCAAGTTTTTCCCATTCCACGAATCAAATAATAGTCACAATGAACATAAATATTTAGGCGGTATTAAAGACGATTTAATTATCATCTTTTCACTATAAGTATTATCCTTATTTGCATACAGTCCGTTTTGCATACATATTAGACGTGTAAACAAGTAATACTATGCATATTAGAGACAAATACAAAAGATGACATTAATTAACAAGTAAACAAGTAAAATCCGAGTTCTCTAACGAGTCTTCCCCAATTGAAGAACCATAAGACCCTCACTAGGTTTTCATCAATGTGCCTAGATCGCCGCATTCATCACGGGAGTGATTGAGTAGGTCTTATGGCCGGATAGGTAAACACAATTAGACTAAATATATAAAAGATCTAGTTTCCAAAAATAAAAGATTTTAGTTACCATAAATAAAATCAAGATCTTTTATATATATAGTGTAATATATTATAAAAAGAAACATATTAACAAGTTAATTTTATTCTTTTTTACAAGATCTAGATCTACAAATTTTATTTAATTTTGGCAAGGATTTGCATAATCGTTGCTATATTTGCAAGAAAACTATAAATAAAAATTAAGCGCAGCAGATCAAGCATATGAATTAAATCTAGGCGTGTACAAATCAAGACAAGATATAATTCAAAAGTGTAACCCTAATGCCAAAACGAGTTGACTCGTGATGCCACTGTTGGGATTTAACATTCTAGGTAACCAGTTTAGCTACGAGTACGCAGCGGAATGGATCTAGTTAAGGCACATAGATTAACACTTAATAAAGTAAATAATTATAACATAAAAGTAAATAATTACTTACCTCTTGATCTTGTTCTTGAAACGAGTTTAGCAGTTAAATTACTGCCTCTACGGTTGCTCACACAAACACGTCAACCGAGTATGAGTTGATTGCTAGTCTACCTTCACGATCCAAACACCACGTGTATACACCAATTACCAAACGCACCTTGTGAGCATCTTGTAATCGAAAACCAAATCAAACCCTAATTCGGTTAGGGTTTAACCGAAAACCAAACACCCCTAATTCGGTTTGATTTAAAACCAAAAACCAAATAAACCCTAATTTTTTAATCCTTTGTCCGAGCTAGTAAAATCACCAACGAGCGAAACAAAGAAAACCTAGAAAACCCTTTTATGGGGTTCATCGAATTCGTTGGAGAGGAGAGATGAACCGATTATAGATTGAAAATTTCACCCTTACTATTATAAAATATAAATAAATATATAAATATAAAAAATAGAATCAAAAATATTAATCAAATAATTGTAGTAAAACGGGGGAAACATTGCGATTCCCCGGGTCGTTTTTCCCCCTACGAGGCGTAAAATTGACGGTTACGTTATTGGTTTGACTTTTGGATGCTTGAATAATCAAAGATATAATGGGTTTTCTAAAACTGGGAAATTAATGGAAATTTAAACTAAAGAAAAACTTAAATCTACGGGAAAAACATAAATAGGCTCGGGAATTTAAACTTAAAACTACGGGAAATCATAAAAAGGCATTTAAATAACTTAAAAATCTACGGGAAGCATAAATAAGGCATAAAAGGAAATCCTAAGGCTACGAGAACATAAAATTTAAGGCAATTAAACTTAAAACACAAAAACGATAACGAAAATTAAAAATGAACGCGACTAAAAACCTAATTTATCGAATTTTAATCCTAAAGTGAAATTTTTTACTTTTAATAAGTCCTAAGTGACTAAAAAGTAAGAATAAAAAAACTAGATTAAAAACGGAAGTGTTTAAGACTAAAAACGCGGAGAAAACGAGAACGAGATTTGATCCCGTTCTTTAAAAAAACAAAATTTTGCAAAAATGACCCTACAAAAGTAAAACTATTTTTCCTAGGTCCTAAACGACAAAAGAAAATTTTAGAAAAAAGATTTATATTTTTTTGACTTTTAATTTATTTATTATGAATTAATTAAGATTTTAATCTAAATAAATTATAAAAAATACTAAATGATTTTATAAAAATCTAAAAAAATTACAAAAAGTAGCTAAAGTAGTGGGGAATCTATGAAAAATAAGCTGGTACAAACAGCTTATCACAATAAGCTGTTAAAATTCGAAAACAGCTTATAAGCTTATTGGGGTAAAGACCCTTTAACAACTAAATGTTGCACACCTCTACCGGATGAGCTAATGTAGCACAGCGGTAGAGGTGTGTGATATAAAGGTTTAGATGGGTGATAAGGGGGAGGGTCATGGGTTCAAGTCCCATGACTGTCCCTTTTTTAAAAACATTTTTTTTATTTTTCTTTTTAACACACTTATAGAACACACATAAATAAGCACATCTCTTAACTACAACTTTTTCTAAAACATTAAAAATAAGCTGGAAAATAAGCTTTTAAATCAGACGGAATTGCTTAAAATGAACTAAGGCTAAAAGTGCTAAAACTACTTGGCTTTTTAAAACACAATAAGCATAAAAAAAGGGAAAATAAACTTAAATAACTAAAATGCTAAACCTAATAAGCATGGGGAATCAGAATTAAGCTAGGTAAATAAGCAAAAAAATGACAGAAGCTTAAAAAGGATCTAAAGCTAATGGGGCTTAAACTGTGTTGGCTTTTTAATGACAAATAAGCACAATGTAAAGAAAAGTAAGCTAAGGCATATCCTACTCTACACCTAATAAGCAATTAATCAAAATAAGCCAGGGAAATAAGCACTTAAAAATAAGGAAATCAAATAAGCAATATGGCAAACCTATTAAACTAACAACCTAGGGACACATATTAGGGCTTAATTTTAAGCACCTTAGAGGGTGCTTTTGGCTTAATGACCTATATGGGCTTCAAGATCAGCTTGGTGGCTATCTAAAACAACAAAGAAAAGAAAATTTGAAATGCAAATAAGATGAGAAAAAGACTTAAAGAAAAAGGGCAGTCCACTCTTTGTACATGCTAAAAAAAACATGATTGCAGCCCTATTTTTAAGCAACCAAATAAGCTGTAAACTACAAAATAAGCCCAAACAACTTAAGTTCATACTACTAATAGCTTATGAAAGAAAATTCAGATTCTAATTCTAACATTAAAGCACTTAAAATTAAAATAAAAAAAACTTTTGAGCTTTTTCCTACCGATATGCAACAAGAAAAAGGAAATGACAGTCTTTGCATTTCAAAGAAAACATAGGCAACTCATTAAACTATGACTTATTCTACTGCATTAGGCACAAAATGAAGTTCAAGCATAACTCTAAAACAACTTTTTAACAAGAAGTAAAATAAGTCCAGTTTGAACAACAATATCAACAGTCACAGATTAACATCCTTTGGTATCACAAACCATTGAATCTAGAATTTAACATAAGACTTTTATAAAACTAATTTTTAAACTTAACTTAGCCTATCTAAACTGGTTTTAAGAAATAGAATCAATTTTTACCCATTTTCACCCATGAAACTGGTTAAACCAAACACCCCTTAACTTTTGAAAACATGATTTGTTGACTTAAAACAGGTTCCAAAATTTTGTTAAAACTTTAAGACAGACTAAGCTTAGGCATTTTAAGGGGCAAAAAAAGCATGGACACTAAATTATAAGCACAGGAATAAGCAAGGGGAGTAGTAAGCTAAATGAGACAGAATTGCATGAAAGCTTAAGAAACTTAACTTTTCATTAAAACATATAGGATTACAAGGCTTAAAAGTTTAAAAATGACAGAATTAAAATGACTAAAAACATAAATTTAAAAACATTAAAACTTTAAATTTAATTTTACTTTTTTCTCCTCGAATCTTGCTGTCTTCTTGTTCCTTTTATTAAGCACAGCTGTGTTTGTAGCTGTTGTGGTAGTTGTGCTTTTTTGTGTGAGGCTTCAAAGCTTCCCTATGACCCGTTCCCATTTTCCTTGTTAGCCCAAACCAAACAATTAGATCCTAACCCTTGATTTCTTGTCATTTTCTTTTGTCCAATAGTAAACCGTAAGATTGCCAACCTGTACATAAGGGCCATGTGGGGGTGGGGTAGTGATGTGAGAGTGATAGATTTGTCTCTTGTTGCAGGGGTGCACAGTAGCACGTGAATGGAGGGGATGGATGAATAGGGTTTTGGCGCCAATAGGGAAGTTAATATCTGTTTGATTTGGCAGGGTAAAGGTTTTGAGGATTGGCACAATTGGCCCCTGAAAGTGTATAAGGGTATTGCAGTACACGTCCTTGTATTTTACATCTTTGGTCCCTGGAGTTGGTGATGGTTTGCACCGTTAGTCCTCAAGGACTAACAATGTTAGTCCTTGAAGGACTAACGGTGTAAGTATAAAGGGGTATGGACTTAACGCCCGTTATAGGGGGCATGGGCTTAGTTTTGGCTTGGGCCGTTTGGGCCGGGTTTTATAATAAAAAAAGGTTTTGATTTTAAGGTATAATAGTTAAAGTGGGCTGACCCGGCCCACTAAAATGGGTACGGTTCGGCCCATTTTATCATGATAGGG
>BQNB010129448.1:0-19114 GCA_026074375.1 Tanacetum coccineum
CGATTTAACTTAATGATTAAAATTAAAAGCAAACGCGTACGAGACTAAAAATAAATAGTGAAATATATAACGTCGTACAATTACCTAAAATACGGATTGTTATAGTCTCTCCCCGTTAAATAAGCCTTGTCCTCAAGGCTTAAGACGCGACACTTGATGACGGTGCGGTCTTTGTGAAGAGGTGCATATACTTCTTCTAAAATTGGTCTTCTCGTTCCCATGTGAACTCAGGACATCTCCTAGAGTTCCACCAAACCTTGACAATTGGGATACAACTTTGTTTCAATCGTTTAACTTCACGATCCATGATCTCTACTGGTTCCTCAACAAAATAAAGCTTGTCATCAATATGGAGTCCATGCAACGGAACGACTAATGGTTCGTCGACATAGCACTTCTTCAAGTTGGATACATGAAATGTATTGTGAACCCTGCTCAGCTCTTGAGGAAGTTCAAGCTTGTAAGCAACGGCTCCAACCTTTTCTAACACTTTGAAAGGTCTAACATATCTGGGGTTTAGCTTCCCCCGTTTGCCAAAACGTACTACTCCTTTCCAAGGTGAAACCTTGAGCATAACTCTATCTCCAACTTGAAATTCCATCGGCTTACACTTTAAATCGGCATAACTCTTTGGTCGATCACGAGCGGCTTGAATTCTTTGCTTGATCTGAATGATTTTCTCAGTTGTCTCTTGCACTATTTCTGGACCAGTGAGTTGAACTTCTCCAACCTCGGCCTAACAAACAGGTGAATAACACTTTCGACCGTAAAGTGCTTCAAACGGTGCAGCCTTAATGCTAGCGTGATAACCATTGTTATATGAAAACTTGACTAATGGAAAATGGTTAACCCAACCCTTTCCAAAGTCGATCACACAAGCGTGCAACATATCCTCGAGAGTCTGAATAGTCCTCTCGCTTTGTCCGTCAGTTTGTGGGTGATATGCAGTACTTATATCCAAATTCATACCCAATGCCTTCTGAAGTAACCTCCAGAAATTTTATGCGGACCTAGGGTCGTGATAAAAAATGATTGAGACGGGTATCCCATGCCTCGTGACTACCTCTTTCAGGTACAGTCTTGCTAATTTTTCCATAGGATCGGTGTCCCTCATTGGTACGAAGATTGCAGATTTAGTAAGTCGGTCAACAATCATCCAAATGGTGTCATAACCTTGTGATAACTTAGGAAGCTTCGTGATAAAATCCATGGTGTTATTATCCCACTTCCATTGAGGTATCTCGGGTTGAACCAATAAACCCAATGGCCTTTGGTGTTCAGCCTTGACCTTAGCACATGTCAAACATTTGCTAACATAGGTGGCGATGTCGGCCTTCATATTGGGCCACCAATATAGCTTCTTCATGTCCTGATACATCTTGTCAGAACCCGGATGGATAAAGTATTTGGACTTGTGGGACTCGTGCATAATTACAGTCCTCAAATCACCATAACATGGCAACCAACTCCTGCCATTTAAGCATAGAGTTCCATCCGCGCGGGGTTCTAACTTCTCCTTCGGTATATCCTTCCTGATCATACATCCTACATCTTTGTTTTTGAGATTCTCTGGTTTCTGTGCTTCTATTTGAGCTTCCAAAATTTGTTTAGGGAGATTCAAACCAATAGTCATGACTAAGGCTCGAACCCGTAATGGATTATTCTGTTCTTTATGGCTTAAGGCATCGGCCACTACGTTTGCTTTCCCGGGTAGTAACGTATTTCACAGTCATAATTGAAGAGCAACTCTAACCAACGACGTTGCCTCATGTTCAGCTCCTTTTGATCAAGAATGTGTTGTAAACTCTTATGATCTGTGAACACCGTGCACTTGGTTCCGTACAAATAGTGTCTCCAAATTTTTAGAGCAAACACTACCGATCCAAGTTCCAAATCATGAGTCGTATAGTTTTTCTCATGAATTTTCAATTGGCGTGATGTATAAGTAATTACTTTCTCCCTTTGCATTAATACAACACCCAATTCATTATGCGAAGCATCGCAATAGACCACAAAATCCTCGCTTCCTTCAGGTAAAGCCATAATTGACGCACTGCACAACTTCTGCTTTATTAACTGGAAGGCGGCTTCCTTCTTGTCACCCCAATGAAACTTAACTCCTTTCTGAGTAAGGTTGGTCATTAACTTGGCGATCTTCAAAAATCCTTCAATGAATCTTCGGTAATACCCAACAAGACCTAAAAATTGATGAATCTCCATTGGTATCTTAGGAGATGCCCAATCTTTTATGGATTCGATCTTGGCGGGATCCACGTGAATGCCTTGACTATCAATCACATGGCCGAGAAATTATACCTTGGGAATCCAAAATCCACATTTAGAGAATTTAGCATACAACTCCTCTTTTTTAAGTAATTCCATAATTGCCTTAAGATGTTCTTTATGTTTCTTCTTGTTCTTTGAATAGATAAGAATATCATCAATAAATATAATCATAAACATATCCAAATATGGCTTGCACACCCGATTCATGAGATCCATAAATACCGCCAGTGCGTTCGTCAAACCAAATGGCATAACTTGGAACTCGTAATGACCATATCGAGTTCTGAATGCCGTCTTCGTAATATATTCTTCACGTACTCAAAGCTGGTGATAACCTGATCGCAGGTCTATCTTATAATAAACGCTAGATCCTTGTAGTTGATCAAATAAATCATCGATCCTTGGGAGTGGATAACGATTCTTCACCGTTAGCTTGTTCAGTTCTCGGTAGTCAATGCACATTTGAAATGATCCATCCTTCTTCTTGACAAACAAGACCGGAGCTCCCTAAGGTGAGGAACTAGGTCTTATGAAGCCCTTGTCGGAAAGCTCTTGGAGTTGGTCCGACTACAAACAATAAAGCTCTAATTTTATTAAGATTATTACGAATATCTCTGGTATTTTTTTTTTTTTTCCCCTTTTTAGGGTTATCAAAACTTGAAGCTTATGAATAACACTTATCAAATGTTAAATAACACAAATATTGTCTATATTTAAACTATATACCTAGGACTCTTTTATACACCCAAGAGTCCTAGTCGATTTACATTATATCGATGAATCTAGTATATTTCTCTTTGATCTATTTTATAAATTCTATAAATAACTAATATTATCATGTAAGTACTCTTGATTCTAATACTTTCTTTATCATTTTCTTCTGTCTTTATCCTTTCTTTGACAGTAGCATATCTTTTAGTAGTCTTAATCTTGAGGGCGCCAGTTACTATACACAGCAGCATTTACTGAGCAGCAGTAACTCTAAGATTATCATGAAGTCTTTTAATCCCAACAATCCTCCCTAAACTTGATATTCTTCTTCAAAATCTCAAGTTTCTTCATTGAAAGCTTCATTAATCACCAGAAGGATGCTTCCAAACACTTCATTGATTCTTAAGCTATTTTGTGAGAAGTTTAAGAAGCTGATATGCCATTTCATTTAAATAATCAACCTGAGTTCTTTGTTCAGATATCATATAAATGTAGATATATGTAATGCGGGATATCTCTTCTCTACTAACATATGAATGCACACATGTTGCATCCCTCAATGAATGACACTCTTAGTAAGAATCATATATCTTCCAATTCTAATAATTTGTAATCTGTTGATTTTTCCATACTTATGATCTTCAACATATGGATTAAAATTGTTCTTCAAATCTCCTTATTAAATCAAATCCAAAATCCTCCTCTGGTCTTGTTGAATCCATATTTAGCTTTTTTACCAGCTCAGTACAAATCTTCCAAATTTGCCTGTCAAACTTTTAAGCATTTGACTAAAGACCTTTGTACATCTTTGAACTTTCCATCAGCTCTTAATATTTGGATGTAGCTGTTTCTTTCCTTCTTTATGGGATCTTACCATGTCAACAAGTAGTTGAGGTCTTAGTAGCTAAGGTACATTATCAATTGCAATCTCTTTTCATCTGGAATGACTTGCATTAGACTTGAAGTCTCTGGATGTCTCTGTATCATCATCCACTTTTGCATTCTTTGTCATTCTCTTGTTCTAGCTTCAGTGCTTGCTCTCTTTGAACTATCTTCCAGCTCTGTTTCTGCCTTCTTGGAACTCTCTTCCAGTAACTCAGTTCTATAGTCAACAAAGGTATTCACCTTTTTCATTGTTTTTTCAAACAATTCTTGAATATTAGCAAAGGACTTATTCTTCAAATTTTTGGGCTTCCATCCTTCCATGTTTTTCAGATAAGTACACATGATACTCCTTTGTTAAGCTCTTGTTGGTGGTCTGTTCCTCTTCTTTTCTGCTCTCTTAGCTGTAATTTTTTTTTCTTTGCTCTAAGCATTGTACAAATAATCTTGCCTTTTCTTCATCAATCAATTCTTCTTGCTCTTGAGCTTGTAGTCTTTAGGCCAACTGATAATCAGCTTTCAACTTTATCTTGAACATCTCTTTCAAGCTTATGTTGCTTCTTCACTTGTTGAGCTTTTCTTTAGGCAAGCCTTTCTTCTTCTTCTTCTTCACCTTGTAGCTTGAAGGCAAGTTCTTTATCAATTCTCATTTGTTCAAGCCTCTTCATAGGCTTCACTTGTTCCACCACAGGTTCTTCAATCATAATCCCTTTGCCTTTGTCCTATGGAGGTTTTGGTACAAGTATTTTTGTTATAGGTGTTGTTGTACTTGTATCCTGCTCTGGTTCTTGTACACAACACCTACTTCTGGAGTTTTGCACTCTTTAACTCGCCCAGTGCTTGAGGCTGGTGAACCAAAGTAATTTCTTCAATAGTAATAGTTTGAGCAGCATCAACTATTTCTTCAACAACATTTTCACTTTGCTCTGCAACAAATACTTCCTCACCAGCTAAAGCATCCACATCAAATATCTCATTATCATCATTAACTAGGGTAATGTCTTCTCTGCAATAATATCATGATTTCTCATCCCTGTTTGAGATGCTCCTCACCACAAATCTTCTTCATCTCTAGAGGATTCTATCCTAGCACTCAAACCAACTTTATAAAGTCTTTTCAGCTTATGAGTTCTTGATCTATCCTTGTTTTCAAGCTTCTTGACCCTTCTCTTTAGACTAGCAATCTCATTACCTTGAGTGGTCTTTGTTGTCTCCAAATCAAGAACTTTTTTTTGTAAAGTTATACATAATGCCATTAATTCCTGAAGTTTCATACTATCCTCACCACTTCGAAGTGTGTTACCTCTTGCGAGTAGTGGATCATTGGAAAGTTTAGATACATTCTCAGACCTAGTCTGAGAAATTGTATCCCCCATGGTTTCTGGCGCTGAGACATAAAGTAGTTCTTGGAACTAGCCTTCATTAGGTGTTGCTTGGATCAGGTTTAAAAGATCGTTACACTGTCCTGCTTGCTTCTAAGCTAGAAGCAGTCTTAGCAAGCCTCACCAAACTATTCATCCAATCCTTTAAACAGCCTCATCATACACATTATCCTAGGCACACTAGACTGAGGTACTTGAGTGTTCCTTCTTCAATTTACAATTAAAAATCTATAAATCTTAACGCAAATTAATCCACCCCATATTTCTATAAATATAATTTTCACTATTTACATTCATCACTACACCCAATAACAATCAATAATACCCAAATAATTCCACCCTTTAAACCAACTCCCCAAAACCCAAACATAAACCACCAAAAACTACCTCTCTTTATACCCACCCAAACAAAATATCAATCCCAACCAACTTAAATAACACCCCCCCTCCACCCAATTCACCAACCCCCCAAAATACCCCCAACACCCCTAAAACCACAAACCCACACCCCAAATCCCTAACAACAACTAAATACTCCACCCCCTCACCATTTCATCACTATGACCAACCCACAACCTATCACTAATAATAATACTAAACTCACAATAAACCCCAAAAATCCACTCAAAAACCAACATTATTCATCCATCAACACTATATATCTAAAAACATCCATCCACCACCCTCCAACCATAACAATATAACCCTAATTACTCCAACTTTACTACCCACCCCCAAATCATAATAATCCTCACAAACACCATATATCAACCTATCATCATCACAAAACCAACCACTTTACAATACCCATACTAACCCACAATACATAAAAATCAATCAATATCCATCCATATCCAACAACCTACACTAAATAAATTCAAAAACCTAAAAAATCCTTCATCAACTTTATATCAACGACCACCCCCCCAAATAACCCCCCAAAAATATCATTAAAAAAATCCATCACTCTTCAATAATATCTACACCACCACAATATTTACATTCCTATATATTTCATAGATTATTTAATATAAAATATATTAATTTTAAAATAAAAAATATAAATATTAAAGCTATAAAATACTCTACAACTTGACAAATAACCATACATAAAGACAAAAATACACAAACCCCACCCAACATTAACCTCACCATCAGATTATTATATAATTCTTTTTTCCTCATTAACAATCACCAGCATATAGTAGATTATGCCTAGCTAGCATTAACTTTCATGCCAGCATAATCAGTAATAATATTCCCTCTCATCAATAACTTTACTATCATAATTATATAATCTCTTGTATCCTAAATTATAAACTAAGAACTAAAATTCCTTATTCCATTAACAAAACCCTACAACCACCATCAAACCCACCCAATATTTTGTTAAATTAATATATATACTATCTAACTTTTTTTTACCTCACATTCTCTCAATTCACCAATCACTCATTTTATTATTAACATCTTCTAAATTGATTTTATCTCACCAACTCTCTCATTCTATAATAATCCCCAAATCACTCATTACTTAAAATACACCACCAAACAAACATAAAAAATACACCACACACACACCAAATACCACAACATATACCCTCTTACAAACTAAAACCATAAATATTTTCACACACCATAAGAAATTAATATGCATCATATCAACTTAAAAACTTCCCTCCCAAGTTTTAAAATTACCCTTAAACCACTAACTCCAACAAACCACAAAACCATTTACCCCCAAACACCTAAATATTCACAAAGATAATTATGAGATTTTACCAAACCCTAATACACTCAAACACTATATTACACAAACTAAACATCAAAGACTTTTTAGCAAATCTACAACACAATCTTGTTCCTTATGATTATAACATTTGAAACCAATTCTTTTAAGACTAACAATCAAGAGAAGTCAAATCTACTCACTGTCTATATTTTAAAATTAAAATACTAAATTATAATTAAGACACTCTAATGTTATTGTCACAAACAATCTTGTTAAGCAAAATTGAAACACTTGCACAAAGTGTATGATTATGAATCCACAGCATCTCTGTCCACGCAACTTGTAGCATCACATATTCAGCTTCTGCTAATGGAATTTGCAAAACCATGTCATGTGTCTTATCAGCACTGCATGATATTCAATTCCATCTAAAAGGAATGACAACCTCTTGTTATAGATTACCATCCAAGCTTGCTCTAGCAATAAACACTATTAGAGTATGCTACCCATCAAAAGGATATAATTTTTGGAATTATCAAAGGCCCCATTTTGGTTGACATTTTAAGTAACCTAAAACTTCATATTACAAATGAAGAAAGTAAAACCCTATTTGGATTGACTTTGGTATCTATCAAGGCACACATTGCCAAACCTGATGTCATGTTGGCACGATGTAAGATACCATCAATGACACCCAATCATTGACCACCTTTACACTCATATGAAACATCTACTTCTTCACCATCTTCATCCTTGGGCAAAGGCTTTTGAGTTTCATTGGTGTGCTTGCAGTCTTGACTTCTATAAACCTAAATTTCTTTAAAATTTCATCACCATATTTATCTTGACTAATAAATATGCCATCTTCTTTTGCTGTACTTGTATTCCAATAGAATGTAAGTTCTCTCCATAGAACTCATTTGAATTTTTATCATGCATCAACTTTTCAAAGGCATTGCATTAGCTTCCTTTCTTTGTTGTACAATGATGAATATCATCCACATAAGCATGGACCAGCAAAAATATCACCTTTGTACGTTTTTGATGAATAAGGTTTTGTCAATTTCCTCTTTGAAACTCATGGTCCAACAGATATGTTGACAAGGGTTTCATACAACTCTAGGAAGCTTGATGTTTAGCCTACAGTGCTTTTCAAGCTTGTATACTCTATCAGGAAAGTCTGGAATCTTCAAATCCTTGTGGTTGTACATACATACACCTCGTCTTCAATCTTCTCATAGAGAAATCCACTTTTTACATCATTTGATTAACTACAATATCTTTAATTTAAAGCATAAGCTAAAAATAGCCTACATTGTTTTCAATTCTTGCAACATGAGCAAAGACTTCATCATAGTCAATCCCTTCTTCTTGTGTGTATCCTTAAGCAACCAATCTTGCTTTATTTTATCACACTTCCTATTCATCCCTTTTTTTCTGAAACTTATTTAGTGCCTATAGCCCTTTTTCCATTTGGTAAATCCACCAAAGTCCAAACTTCTTGTAACTTAAATTGTAGAAGCTCTTCCTACATATCCTCTATCCAACTTGGATCCTTTAATGCATGAATTACCTTTTTAGGTTCTTCCTATGATAAAAAGCAAGCAAACAAGCAGTTTTAAAGATCTTTATGGGTTGTTCTTTGTTGAATAGTACTAACAAACCCATGTTCCTCCAAATTATTTGACATCTTTCTTGTTTGTGTAGCTGATTGCAAATCCTCAATCACTTGATCAAGAGGATGACTTTATGAATTTTTTGTAATTGGAATCGGACTGACTTGGATAGTTGTATCCAAATTATCATGTCAGGCCTCTACACAAACATCTATCATCTACAAATATGTAAAATCTTTAATTCAAGCATATGGGATCAAGTGAAAGTTCAATGCTTGTTTTTTCACACATACGTTAACTTTATTTGTGCTACCAGCATTTAACATTTATTTAGTGTTCGTTAACATTATCTTCTTTGCTTGATTAATACCTTCACTATCTTTCTTGAATTCTTCATCACCTTCTTTCCTATCAGTCACTTGAAGGTTTGGATCCATCATCTTGAGAAACTCTTATGGATCTTGGGAATATGGTAGATCAGCTAGCAATAATGGTAGCAATGTAATTTTTTATAGCGTTTTTGTACTCCTTTCTAGCTTGACTCCTGATTATCAATTTGACTTTTTTACCTGCAAAAAAACATTAGACTGTGTACCTTGAACAATTGGCTCATAATTTATTGTTCTTGTTTATGCATCAATATTACATAGCCAATCTGGTCCAACTCACCTACATACATTAGAAGTACTCTCTACTAAACTAATATGCAGTTTTCTTCCATTATCCTTGTTTTACTACTTGAATACTATAAAGGCTTACTATTCAAGAGTATCCAACAATGAAACCATTCATCAGCTCTTACCATCAAATTTGCCTATGTGACTTGTATGGTATTAAGAATGGTAACATGAACACCACAATCTATGGTCTTATAAACTAAAGTTGGTGTTCTACATGAATAGTTCATATGGGGTCTTGTTATGAGGCTTAACTACTAACACTTTATTTTGCACATAGCAAGTAGTATTAACTGCTTCTGCCCAAAAAGTAGTTGGCAACTTAGAATCAGCTAGCATAGTCCTGACAGCCTCAATTAGTGTCCTATTCCTCCTCTTAGCAACTCCAATTTGTTGAGGACTTCTAGCTACACTAAATGGTCTCAAAATACCCTTTATCTCACAAAATTGATTCATTTCTCTATTTTTGAACTTAGTCCAATTATCACATCTAATCACCTTAACCTTGTGATCTAATAGATTTTCTATACCAGTTATAAAGAACTTAAGAATGCCACTAGTCTCATCCTTAGTAGCTAGAAAGAAAACCCATGTAAACCTACTACAATCATCTATGACAACTAGGCAATACATTTTCTTCATAAGGCTTTTTACAAATGTTGGACCAAACAAGTCCATATGCAACAAATGTAAAGGAAGACTGATTGAGTTCTCTGTTTTGGACTTACAAGAGGCTCTGTGCTGCTTTCCCTTTTGACAAGCAACACAGGTTTGATCATTTTCAAAAAGTTTGGAAGGTAAACCTCTTACAAGATTTCCCTTAACCAATTTATTCATGGTTTTAAAATTTAAGTGACCTAACCTTCTATGCCAAAGTTTAGATTCATCAGATGTGGATTTTGCAAAAAGGCAAGTTAAACCTCCTTTAGGAATTATGTTCTTTAAATCAACACTATACATATTGTTCTTTCTAGGAACTCTAAGTAAAACTTGACTTTCATCAATTAACTTAAAGTTTGGAGATAAAACAATACATTCAGTGTCATTAAAAAGAACACTATTCTTTTTATCACACATTTGTGAGACACTAAAGAGATTAAACTTTAACTCTCTCACAAAATACATATTTTCAAAATCTAGATTACCAGTTTTAATGGTACCTTTTCCTGTGATTTTTCCTCCTTTAGGGTTCCCTCTAAAAGCAAAACCACCATCAGGGACACCACCACTTCTACCTATACCTTTACCTACTCCATCACCACCTTTGCTTCTTCCCTCTACTGTCTGTAGAGCAGGTGTTTTCGAGGTTACATTGCTGCCTCAAAAAAGGTTATGTATTTCTCTAGGTCTGAGATATGAGGTCAGTAAGAGTTCATCTGCACCCACTGCTAGACCTACTAGAGGTTTAAGGTGGATTATGGTTTTGTTGCCACTTTGGATGATGAGATCAGACGTGACCCTAAGAGATGTTGGTTATGGGATTACAGACACTTGGGATGAGATGCTTGTGGGCATGTAAGGGGCACCAGTGACTGATGACACATAGTTGGGTCGATGGATGACAGAGTTTGCCATTATAGTTAGGCAGGACACAGACGAGATCTATGTGAGACTTGATGAGGCAGAGGATGCTAGAGCGGTGTTGAACGGTCAGCTCAACTTACTATAGAGGGATAGACGCTCCCATGCTTACACTGCTTTACTTATGGAGAGAGAGGCTAGACTTTCCCGTGAGGCCTGGGGATGGTCTATGGATGCTAGTAACACAGCCCGTTCTGAGGTGAGAGCACTGCAGACTACAGTGCTATCACAGCAGGCTGAGATAGGAGCCTTACGGGCAGCATACCGCACCTAACAGGCACAGCTTATAGAGACACTGACACTATTGAGGACACTGCAGACACAGGTGATAGAGCTCTAGAGTCAGCAGGGACCCGCTAACGGTCCAGCATAGCCCAAGATACCGGAGGTAGCCAGTAGATCTTCTTAGAGCTGTTATGTTGTAGTTATCTTATATATAGCTTACTAAGTATTACGGGTAACTCCCGGCTAGTAAGGCTTTAGATGATTTATATTTCCTTTTGTAACCTAATGGTAGGGATCATTTTGTATCTGAACTGATCATGTATGATTTTCCAGATTATGTATGGAATGGATGGATTATGTCATGTCTGTAATTGAATTTATTATGAATGAATGTCGATTTAGCTACACCATTGTTAATTTCAATTCAGTTGTATATTTCACTGTGTGATGTGATCTCACTTTACTTATTGTGCATATGTCATGTCATGGTTATGATTTTATGAAATCTAACTGTTATTATATTTTCTTGTGATTTGAAGAAAATGGCACCAAAAAGAACCACCAGATCAACACCAACCATAACAGCCACCCTTACTACTTCTGTGACTGATGAGCAACTTAAGAGGCTAAATCCCAAGGGCGTTGCTGATAGCATTGGGCAGTCATGGTGAACTAAAGAAGCCGAAATAGTTAAGACAATCATGATTTCATGCACCAGGGTTGTAAGGAGACAAGCTCCTCCTGCTCGTGAGTGCACTTACCCAACTTTATGAAATGCAAACCCCTATACTTTAAGGGTACTGAAGGAGTCATCACGCAAGTTTGACTCAGTGTTATTGAAAGGATGGAACCTGTGTCCATATAACTATACTCAATGGACAAACCTAATCAAGTTTGCCCCACTTGTACTCTTCATGAAGTGCTCTAACATGAGGAACTCCTATGTTAAGACTGTTGGGTCACGGATTGATGCACATGCAATCACTTGACAAAACTAAAAAGAAATAACCGACAAGTACTCTAGCCCAAGGGGCAGATTAAGAAGCTGGAGGTGAAAGTGAAATCCTTAAGGTTAAAGGTACCGATGTGTAAGCAATAACCAACATTTTTCAGAACTGGCATTGATGTGTGCTAGGATGTTTCCTGAAGAGTTAGACAAGATTGAGAAATATATCGGTGGTTTGCCTGACATGATTCATAGAAGTGTAATGGCATCTAAGCCAAAAACCATACAGGATGCAATTGAGTTTGAAATTGAGCCGGTGGACAAGAAAATTCGCACTTTTGCTGAACGACAGAGTAAGAACAAAAGAAAGCAAGACGATAACCAACAACAACAAACAAGAGCAGAACACTAGTTAGAGCTTTATGTTTTAGGGTCCTGGTGAGAAAAACCTATGGAGGATCCAGTCTCACCATCTATGCTTAAAATGCAACTATCACCATGACGGTCCGTGCGCTACAAAATGCCACAAGTGCAACCGAGTTGGCAATCTGGCTTGTGACTGTAGGAGTACTACAAATGCCAACACACTACAACCAAAAGGGGTACTAGGCGAGGGTCAAAAACCTACTTAGCTATAAATGTAAGCCCAGGAACATTTTCATGAGGGAATTGTCCAAAGCTGAAAACAAGAAACCGCGGTAGACCAAGGTAGAAATGGCAATGCTCCAGCAAAAGTGTATGCGGTAGGCCGTGCAGAGACAAACCCAAACTCAAACGTCATTACAGGTATGTTTATTCTAAACAACCGCTATGCTTCTGTCTTATTTGATACTAGTGCTGATAAAAGCTTTGTGTCTACTGCATTTAGCTCCCAAATTGATATCACACCATCTACCTTAGATCATTATTATGATGTTAAACTAGCTGACGAGAGAATAATTGGGTTAAATGCTATCATTCGGAGTTGTACACTAAATTTCCTAAATCACCCATTCAACATAGACTTAATGCTCGTAGAACTTGGTAGTCTTGACATCATAATCGATATGGATTGGTTGGAAAAGTACCAAGCTGTCATCATTTGTGCCGAGAAAATCATTCGTATTCCCTGGGGAAATGAAACATTGATTCTTCGCGGTGATGGAAGTGACCGGGGAAACGAGACTCATTTGAACATCATCTAATGCACTAAAACGCAGAAATATTTTCTAAAAGGATGTCCTATCTTTTTGGCACATGTTACTACAAAGGAGACTGAAGACAAGTCAAAGAAGAAGCGACTTGAGGACGTACCGATCGTTTGAAATTTTCTTGAAGTATTTCCTGAGGACTTGTCGGGTCTTCCACCGACTCGACAAGTGGAATTCTAAATTGATTTGATACCTGGTGCTGCACCTGTAGCACGAGCACCTTATCGGTTGGCCCTGTCCGAAATGAAGGAATTATCAGACCAACTCCAAGAACTTTCTGACAAGGGCTTTATAAGAACCCATTCCTCACACTTGGGAGCTCCGGTCCTTGATTTGACAAAAGAAGGATGGATCGTTTCAAATGTGCATCGACTACCGAGATCTGGAACAAGCAAACGGTGAAGAATCGTTATCCACATCACAAGGATCGACGATATATTTGATCAATTAAGGATCCAGTGTTTACTTCCAAATAGACTTGCGAGTCAGTTTATCACCAAGCTTTGAGTACAGAAAGAAGATATTCCGAAGAACGGCACTCAAGACTCGATATGGTCATTATGAGTTCCAAGTTATCCAAATTTGGCTTGACCAACCACCAGCGGATATGGATTCTCACTACGCGTGTGCAAGCCTTTTTTTGATAAATTTAAGAATCGAAGTTATCGATGATATATTCTTATCTACCTCCTAATAACAAGAAGGACAGAAGACAACTTAGGCATTCTGGAATTGCTTAAGAAAGAGGAGTTGTACACTAAATTCTCTAAATGGGAATTTTGGCTTCCCAAGGTATAATTTCTCGGCCACGTGATTGATAGTCAAGGCATTCATGTGGATCTCGCAAGGATCGAATCCATAAAAGATTGGGCATCTCCTAAGACACCAACAGAGATTCATCAGTTTTTGGGTCTTGCTGGGTATTACCAAAGATTCATCGAAGGATTTTCGAAGATCGCCAAGCCAATGACCAAGCTTACTCAGAAGAAGGTCAAGTTTATTTGGGGCAACAAACAAGAAGCAGCGTTTCAACTGTTGAAGCAGAAGTTGTGTAGTGCACCAATTATGGCTTTACCTGAAGGAAGCGAAGATTTTATCGTATACTGCAATACTTTAATCAAAGGTTTAGGCGATGTGTTGATGAAAAGAGAAAAGGTGATTGCTTATGCATCACGCCAACTGAAAATTCATGAGAAGAACTATACAATACATGATTTGGAACTTGGAGCAGTAGTGTTTGCTTTAAAAATCTGGAGACACTATCTGTATGGAACCAAGTGCACGGTGTTCACAGATCACAAGAGTTTACAGCACATTCTTGATCAAAAGGAGTTGAACATGAGGCAACATCGTTGGTTAGAGTTTCTCAGCAATTATGATTGTGAAATACGTTACCACCCGAGGAAAGCAAACATAGTGGCCGATGCCTTAAGCTGTAAAGAACGGTATAAGCCATTATAGGTTCAAGCCTTAGTCATGAATATTGGTTTGAATCTCCCCAAACAAATCTTGCATGCTCATACTAAAGAACGGAGACCAGAGAACATCAAGAATAAAGATGTTGGGGGTATGTTGATTGAAAATTTAAAGGATCCAAAGAAACTTAGAAAGGAAAAGTTGGAACCCCACGCGGATGGAACTCTATGCTTAAATGGCAGGAGTTAGTTACCATGTTATGGCAACCTGAGGACTGTGATCATGCACGAGTCTCACAAGTCAAAATACTATATCCATTCGGGTTCTGACAAGATGTATCAGGGCATAAAGAAGCTATATTGGTGGCCCAATATAAAGGCTGACATCGCCACCATGTGCTAAGGTCAAGGCTGAACACCAAAGGTCATCGGGTTTGTTGGTACAACCCAAGATACCTTAATGGAAGTAGGATAATATCATAATGGATTTTATCACGAAGCTTCCTAAGTCGTCGCAAAGTTATAACACCATTTGGGTGATTGTTTACTGACTTACTAAATCCGTAATCTTCATACCCATGAAGGAAATCGATCCTATGGAAAAATTGGCAAGAATGTACCTGAAAGAGGTAGTCATGAGGCATGAGATACCTGTCTCAATCATTTGTGATCGTGACCCTAGATTCACATCAAATTTCTGGAGGTCACTTTAGAAGGCATTGGGTACGAATTTAGATATGAGTACTGCGTATCATCCACAAACTAACGGACAAAGCAAAAGGACTATTCAAACTCTTGAGGATATGATGTGTGCTTGTGTGATAGACTTTGGAAAGGGTTGGGTTAACCATTTGCCATTAGTCGAGTTTTCATATAACAATAGTTATCACGCTAGCATTAAGGCTGCACCGTTTAAATTACTTTATGGTCGAAAGTGTCGTTCACCTATTTGTTGGGCCGAGGTTGGAGAAGTTCAACTCACTGGTCCAAAAATAGTGCAAGAAACAACAGAGAAAATCATTCAGATCAAGCAAAGAATTCAAGCCGCACGTGATCGACAAAAGAGTTACGCCAATTTAAAGCGTAAGCCGATGGAATTTCAAGTTGGAGATAGGGTTATGCTCAAGGTTTCGCCTTGGAACGGAGTAGTACATTTTGGCAAACGGGAGAAGCTAAACCCCAGATATGTTGGACCTTTCAAAGTGTTGGAAAAGGTTGTAGCCGTTGCTTACAAGCTTGAACTTCCTCAAGAGCTGAGCAGGGTTCACAATACGTTTCATGTATCCAACTTGAAGAAGTGTTATGCCGAAGAACCATTAGCCGTTCCATTGGATGGACTCCATATTGATGACAAGCTTCATTTTGTCAAAAAACCAGTAGAAATCATGGATTGTGAAGTTAAACGATTGAAACAAAGCCGTATCCTAATCATCAAAGTTTGATGAACTCAGGAGAGGTCTGAGTTACATGGGAACGAAAGATTAATTCCGGAAGAAGTATCCTACAACCTCTTCACAAGAAGCATCCCGTCGTCAACAGTGTGCCGCGTCTTAAGCCTTGAGGATAGAGGCTCATTTAACGGGAGGAAGACTTATAACACCCACCCGCGTTTTTGGGTCATTTACTCTCTATTATGTCACTATTTTATTTTAGTATTGTAACGCGTTTGCTTTTTAATGAAATCGGGGGTTAAGTTAAATCGCGTAAGCTAAAAATTATCGTTCAATGTAAACATGCATCAAACAATTAAATGTTTACATTAAGCAAGTGTTAGATAATTATTTAGAGGATAATTATTAACTTTGCACATTTTATTTTTATTGGTTACGTAAAGTGTTTACATTTCGTGATAAAATATGTTTAGGCATACCCGGAACCACTAAAACTTATCTACGCTTTAACAAATACCCATTTTTATACCTAATACCTAAAGTTTTATAAAAATGCACTTATATTCATTAACCTAGCCGAATTCTCTGCAAAAGAAATAAACCAATACTTTCAAATTTCAAGTATAAATCTTTATGTTTAAACCTACAACTTGTAAATACAAGTAAATGCTAGATATTATGCAAGATATCAAAAACACTTCATGTACTCCCTCCCTCCCTCAAAATTTGGCAATATATATGTTCCTAGGGGACAATTAGCACACAAAATATCAACCAAAGACTTCTAGTAACACTAGGACACAATATGCAAGATCATGACTAGTAAACTTGACCACTATTCCCCTTTAAATTCCCTCATTGAGTCCCAAACTTCCATAAGAAGAATTTTTACTATGTCTTATGTTATATTAAAGGTGAAGTGCCAGATAAGAATAACACACACTCTTCCATTTGCTTATTGGGAAAAACTCTCCCATATCTCTCTTTTGCTCCCTCAAACCCACAACACACACCAAACAACATAAACAATCCATACAAAATTTATTTACCACTTATACAAGCATTCCTACAACATATCTAAGATATCCTAAGGTATTTAGAAGGATGTGGTTTAGGTTTACAATTTTAAAGAAAGAAGGTTCCATATTAGGGTTTTCTTGGATTTAGGGTTTTCAAGGTGTTGGAAGCTAGGGTTTGTTTGCTAAACAAGGCTTTAGACATTGTTGTTCATCACCATACATCATATTAAGGTTACCTAAAAACCTTAATCTCTTTACATTTGTGATTTTATGCATATATGATGTTTGTATAGTAATCACCATCTAAAAAACTTATTTACTTGAAAAATGGATTTTCACACTTGTTTGTGATTTGGTATACTTTTACATATGTTATATAGATGTAAATATCATGTGGGAATGTAAATATAAGTATTGTACAAGTGTGGTTTATGTATAAAAAGTGTATATAAACAAGTTACCTAAAAAGTGTACTTATTAAAGTTTATGAGCAAATAAGTATGTAGACTTATGGATCTTGTGATTCTTGGATAATATTTAGACAAATCATGGACTAAGGACCTTAAATATGTAAGACATATGATATATGGTATTGTAGAGGACTTGTAACAATTGTAAGCTAAACAAAAAAGTTAACAAAACCTATTTAAACACATTTTTAGCAAAAGACAAAAAGGCTGTTTAAAATTCGAATATAAAGTATTTATTTTATATTTCTATAAAATACTACATCTCATGAGGATTCCAAATATGTAAGGAACTCGAAAATCCGATTTATAACGAAGGAGATACGGCATTTGCAAGTTATACGATAATAAACGCGTTTATGAAAGAAATTTTATAAAAACTCATTACAAACTTCTGATATATACAAATGGTTATTTTTCTCAGATAGTACATATTTTTAGGATTCAAAAACATTAAGAATCGTAATTTTTTGATTAGTAAGGAAGGAGTTATGGATTTTTTACGTTTACGACAATAAATACTTTTATAAAACTATATTTTCAAAAGTTACTGTTCACATTAGATATATTTATTTTGAAAACATCATTAATTAAATAGAACTATTAATTACGAAGATGTGCTCGAAAGAATCACTAAAAACGAAGTTAAAACGAATAAAATACGACGTTTACGAGTTTACGACGACTAATTTTAGAAAAGTATATGAACAGTAAAAAGTATTGTTTGCCAGAGGACTAAAAATATGAAAATGTAATATTTTGATACATCGTCTTAATACGAAAGCGTGGACATAAGAAACGTAAGAAACGGACTTAAAACGATAAAGTTACGCCGTTTTTACTAAATAGATATTTATAAACGTTTTTACTTTATAAATATGATTTCACTAAAACAATTAGATGGTGATGTAGCTATATAGATTTATATATGGTATTAGTTAATCAAAGTGCTTAGTACGTATACGGCCTATAATCAATTAGGTTGCATTCGGGCGTAATTGTGACGCATTTTCACGCATATGATTTACATTGTTAACTCATCCACTCTAGGTGAGTTCATAGCCCCACGTTTTACATTTATAATGATTTACAAATTTGGGATGAGAAACATATGCATGTTTTACAATTGGACGCAAGTGGACATTTTTACATTACGATTACGTGTTTGCCTAAGTAGTGATAACCCTCTGAGCCCATTATCATGAACTGTCAATTACTTGTTGTGAGCGCGAAGGTTATAAATAGATCTATTTGGGATTGACATCTCCGTTCGGGTGAGTCATGCACACTGTGCCGGTTAGAACATCATCACGGGCAATGTTGGCAATTTATATTGCAATTCATACATGTCGAGCTTTATTGTCATGAGCTTAGGGAAACGTAATTACATTTTATGATGTTTGCATTTGTTGCATTATCATGGGGAAATCTTGCTGTCCTACATTATACATTTTACAAACCTATGAATTCACCAACATTATTGTTGACATTTTAAGCAATGTTTTCTCAGGAGAAAGATCAATGAGGTACAAGACAAGGGATACATTGGTGGTCGTTATTTTTGAAATCATATGCATTAAAGAGTTGGTTGCAT
>BQNB010129449.1:0-17823 GCA_026074375.1 Tanacetum coccineum
GATTCGGGAGGTTCAACCATTGATGTGGTGGAAGACATCCCTGTGGATGTGCCTAATATTTTGCCTACCCATCCCGCCCTTAAATTGGATTTTGACTTCATTCCTTCTCATAATGATCTCGGATCCGATCCTAATGTTTCTTCTCCTTTCGGAGATAGAAACAAGATTTACGATCCGGGGATATGCATTGAAGTCGAATCCACGAGATTTCTTGCTCCTCTTTCCCCCGTGATTGATACTTTACTTCCATTTTCATCCGAAAATGAAGACAAAGTTTTCAATCACGGTGTTCTTGCTTATAAGGAGAAATCTCCTCCTTCTTCATCACATCGGGGCTTAAAAGCTTTCCAGCTTTCTCCTGAAACCTAAAAGCCTGATGGATACATGGAGATAACACTCCATAATTTGTGTTCGTCATCCACATTTCGATCGCGCGCGCAGAGCGTGGACAAGCTCAAGTATGGGGGGATCGGGTCAAGCTAAGTGACCTAAACTCCTCTCTCCTTATTCGTGGTGGCAACCCATGCTTACATAGTATTAGCGTAGTAAAGTAATGCTAAAGTTATGTATATAAATAAGTGTTTTGTTGTTGTGGAGAGGCTCGTCTCTACCTTTCCCGTGTTTTGTGTTTTGTGGTTTATTATGCAGGATTGCCCGGATTTTTGAAGCCTCTCGTGCTCGTGGTTTTGTCCTTCGTTCACAAGAGCTTCACATCCTCAGCTTCATTTTGGGAATCCGATATCCAAATCTTATCGACTAACGTTTATCTTTAAGCATACTTAATAAACGGCTTAGGATTTACATAGAGACCCTTCTTAAAACATTGAGGACAATGTTTAATTCTAGTATGGGGGGATCTATCGATTTGATTGTGCCTGCAGTCATTGTTTTCGCGTAATCCCGTTTTTATCACCAAAATTTCAAAAAAATGAAAAAATTTAAAAAAAATTCAAAAATAAAATAAGTGTTTTGTCACAATTTTGACTTTCCTGCTAGGTAGAATAAGAATAAATTTTGACTCGATCGAGCGTGTTGAGCTCTAGCTTGTTCCTTAACTTTTAGACTAAGCGTTCGCGGATCTTCGCGAAGAACGAAAAATGATAGAGTTAAGTATGAGTTGGATGCTAAACAAGGATTATTTGGAAATCTTAAGAGCTCATGTATGTAATTTGTGGCTTTTTCTCCCATAAGCTTCTAACCAGATTAATAATACGTGCTATTTTTGAAAATTAAACTTAAATCAACAATTTTTTGAAGTATTGTCGATATCAATAATTTTAGTTCAAATTTATACTTAAATTTTCTAAAACGAAATTTTCTCTATATCATGGTAATATAAAAAAATGTGGTAAGAATAATTATAAACTTTGAATAAAAATTTTGCTGCATCTTGCGCTACACAACCTGAAGATTGCACAAGCCTTCTAAAGAAACCCATAGTAAGAATAAAATCCGAGACTGATAAAAGTTTGCTGCATCTTGCCGGCTCACAACCGATGTTGCAGCCTTTTAAAAGGTTGAGGATTTCCTTAAGAATGAATAATTGTATTAAGTGTAGCTAAATGAGAGTTAATAAATTATTAGAAAAATCTCTTTTCTTATTTAAATATAGCTTTTGAACTAAAACTATTTCAATTAAGTTTTTCTAATTAAGCTATGTATATACGGGAAACCACATAGTTTTTGAAATCGAGGTCCGTGATTTCCCGATACTAATCTCTTTGGGGTGTCAAAAAGCCGGTCCCCTTAGGCCGCAAGGTTGGGATGTGCCGAGACGAAAGTCGCTACATGGGATGATCTCGCCTTCAAACTTATTATTCTCGGGTGGAACGTGAAGCATAGAATTTTGCAAAACGTTGATCCATGGTTGAAATTCAAAATGACACATTCACCTAATATATAATAATTGTCGGGAGTGAAAAGTTCACAAGTTGCAAATATGAGTAGTGTTAGCATCTTAACTTATATTTAACGGTGATTTTGTTTTAAGCTTGGTTTGGAATAAGTGAAAAGTCGGGAACGATGAATTTATCCTTTTTGGGGCATTTTAGGATTGAAATATTTCTTGTTCTATGATCCCTAAGAGTTATAAAATAACGAAAGTCAAACATGTTAGTTAGCTAAGAATGAGAAAAATAAAAAGAACAAAAATATGTGTAGGAATAAGTGAATACATTTAAAAAAAATGGTCAAAACGAGGCTTTTCTAAACTATTGATTCTTTCATTCCCCTTGATGAACACTTAGCTACTTTTCGAGGTTATTAGTCGGGGAGGATTAAGAGTATTAGTTTTCTAAGTGATTACCTTTATACATTACGAAGAGAAACACAATAGTTGTAGTATGGGAAATTGGTAATTGCCAAAATACACAAATACCTTTTGACCTTTAAAACCGGACTTAAACGACTAAAAATGTACCAAAAATACATTGTATTTGTATGTTTTCACTTATATTGTGCAGGAAACGGATATTCCACAAAAGGACGAAAAACAAAGCCAAAAACGACAAAACCGAGCACGGAATGGAAAAGCATGAAAAAGCCAAAGTCAAAAAGTCAAAGCCAACCAAGTCCAAGTCAACCCCGACAAAAGTCAAAGTCAAAGACGGAACCGAAACCGAAGAAAAAAACTTAATGGGCCACCCGTACCTATCTAATGGGCCGGGACAGCCCATTAAGCTATATTTATCAAGACTTATAAGCCTTTAAGGCTTAAATGGCCCATATCCCTTTTTTATACAAAAAGGGACCAAAGCTGCCAAGTCCTCAAAGTTGTATCACCCACAAGGACTTTCGGTGTAATAACAACATACACCTTGAAGGGCTCAAACTGCCAACCCTCCAAACTTTATAAACCAACAAGGGCCATACATGTAATAACATATAACACCTTGAGGGACTGATTTTGCCATTTCTCCAAACTATTACCCTTCTCACCCTAAACCAAATTTCCCGCCAAAACCCTCACCTCTACTATTCACGCATCCCTATCATTTTCCCCCTCCTCGACCACTGTTCCTATAAACAAAACTGTCATTTTCCCGTACCCCACACCTCACATGGGTCAATTGCCATGTTGGCAATCCCCAAATACCCCATTCGACAATGAACAAGACAAAAGGATCAAGGGTTGTGATCATAGAGATTGGGCACCAACAAAAATTAAAGGCTGAGATTGAACTTTTGCTTCTCCTCACACAGAAAACAAAACAAGCACAAGAAGACCACAAGACTTGGAAGCTCTTAGTATAAATAGGACTCTTGTAGCTCATTTTTCTTTTGTCGAATTTTGTTTAAGTCAAAAGCTTGTAAACAACATTTGTACCAATTTTAATTACTGCATTTTTAATATATTGTCATTTATATTTCTGTCATTTAAATACTTGCATTTAAATTATTGGCATTTTTAAGCTTTCTTTAAATTATTGTCATTTACTTATTCGCCACTTAAATTCTATTTTTAAGGTTTTATATAAGCTTGTGAATCATCAAAAGCTTATATAAAAGAGTGTTTACATTTTCTGTCAAAAAAACATAATCAAAAATCCAAAAAAAATCCCAAAGAAATATGTCCAAGAAATCCATTGGAGCAAGGTGGATACTAGATGGCCTTGGTTTAGTGTTTCATGGGAAGCTTTAGGAAATGTTATTAAGCTGTTTGAGATCTTATTCTCTTGCCAAAAAGCATTGGACTCTTGTAAGCTCACTTTTTCCATTTTTGCTTATTTACTGTAGATCTGCTTATTAGTGCTTATTTTCTGTCTTTTATTGCTTATTGTTAAAGAATGCCTTTTAATTGCTAAAGTGTCAATTAGTTAAGTTTTTGTGTAAACTGCCTATTATTGCTTCAAACAGCTTGTTACTTGTTTGCTTATTCAATTGCTTATTACTGTCTTCTTTTTGCTTATTTTTTCTCAAAATTGCTTTGTTGTCATCTGCCTTCACAACCCTTAACTTAAATCATCAAAAACTAGTGTAAAAATGTAACACCCCTAAAATCAGGTTGCAGCGGAAAGGTAACAATGGGGTGCTACGTCAAAGTACAAAAATCAAGATATAGAAAATGACCTTAAATGGACGTTAAAAATAAGATTCATTCAATGTCATTACAAAAGATCAGAGTTTTCACGTTAGGTCCCATAGTTTTGATAAAAAGACAAAAGATTTTATAAGCACAAAAGTTTCATTGAATTTAAGAATCAGAATCCTCTAATAGATATCCTTCACGCTCCCATCGCAGCTTAGCCACAGCACCTGAGATTAAAACATGCTAAAGACGTCAACAAAATTGTTGAGTGAATTCAAGGTTTATCAGAAATAGCGTGGAACCACAAGATCAAAAAGTTATAGTTACTATGAAACACATTCAATAGACTATAAACATGTATTATAGCCCTAAGCTCATGACGAAACCGAACCACCATAACGTTAATAAAACTTTAAATCAAACCAGTACAAAGGTTTGTGCCCTAACACGGATACAGAAGTTACAAAAACAACCTACTAACGAATTTTCTCAATACAGACGTAGCCAAACATCCTATGATTTTTCTTCAAATGTTAAATGCGTTAATGGTCAACTTGAATCCACAACCCAGATGGGGATGTCATCCCGATAGATCTATACCATAACACTAAGCGTATACCTAGCAGGTATTTAACGTTCATTGATAAAAGGGGACTTAAATGCAATACTGTAAGTTAGGGCAATAATTAATCAGGAAATAGCATAACATTTTGAAAACAACTTGTGTCTACAAGAATATCAAGCAAATGAATGCTTCCCACGTATTAATAAAGCAAGGAGTATAAAAAGGGGCTACGAACTCACCTAGAGTGAATGGTAATCAACAAGTATTCAAAATAGAAAATGTGTCACGAAGGAACCGAAGGCAACCTAATCCAATATAGGTCGTATAAGTACTAAACAATTTGATTATTTATAGTCGTATATGCTCATTCAATACTGATCGATCGGAGGCTATCTAATTAAGAGCAAGTAGTGACATATTTTAGGAGCTAGGACACTTTAAATTGTAAATCCAACAACTCGTCGATACGCCACCCCGAAGAGGCCTCATTATGAAACTCCCTAGTAATATAGTACTTTGATTAACTAATACCACATATAATTCTATATAGCTACATCACCATCTAATCGTTTTAGTGAAATCATATTTATAAAGTAAAAACGTTTATAAGTATACTTTAGTAAAACTGGCGTAACTTTCTCGTTTTAAGTCCGTTTCTTTCGTTTCTTACGTCCACGCCTTCGTATTAAGACGAGTTATCAAAATATAACATTTTCAAAATCTGAGTTTTCTGATGAATAGTGATTTTTACTGTTCATAACAGTTATATATTTATTTTTATAGATTTAGTTATCGTAAATCTCGTAAATGTCGTAACTTATTCGTTATAGCTTCGTTTTTAGCGATTCTTTCGAGCACGTTCTCGTAATTAAATGTTCTATTTATTTACGATGTTTTTACAAAAATAAGTCCCTGATGAACAGTAACTTTTTATTAAATTATTTTTATAAAAGTATTAATTATCGTAAACTTGTAATCGTCGTATCTCCTTCGTTATAAATCGATTTTTCGAGTTTCTTACCTTTTTGGAATCGTCATGAGACGTACTATTTTTATAAAACATAAAATCCATGCTTTGGATTTCGAACCAAAACAGCCCCTTAATAATAATTAGGTATTCATATATATAAACTTGTTTTATATACTTTTTCAACTTAATAAAATACCACAAGTTTTCCACAACCCTTTTTATCATATGTCATACATATTATTATGTCCATTAGTCTATAATATATTCAACCACATAACACATGAATAAGTGTAAAAAATTATAATCACAAGTAAAAATATGTTTTACATGTTTAAAAACATCCTAATGGTGATTTTGCCATATAGAACCAATATATGCATAAAATGATAAATGTAAAGACATAAAGGGTTTTAGATAACCTTATGGTGATGTAATATGATAACCAACACAATCTAAACCCTTGTTTAGATTATAAACCCAAGCTTGCAAGATCTTGAAACCCTAAACCCTAATCTTCTATTTTTCTTGCTTAACACTTGTAAAGACTTAACCAAGCCTTCAAATCTTCTTAGGACATCTTAGATATGTTGTAGGAATGTATGTAAATGTGTTAAATAAAATTTGGTATGGATTTGGTGTTGGTCTTGTGGTTGCCGTGAGCTAGAGAGGAGGAAAGGTAGGAGTGAGGGAGGAAGAATTTTTTGTGTTTAACACAACTTAAAGTGAGAAGTGTGTGTAATATGCTAGCTTAAAACCTATAGTACCTAATGACTAGTCAAAGACAAGATATGCAAAAACTAAGAAGTCTTATGGTCTTTGTTGAAAAATAGAGAACAAACTCATGGTTTTAAGAATGTGTGTCTAGTCTGTGGACATAAGTATTCTAATAATATTAAGATGTAAACAAAATTTAATGGTAAAATGTTGTGATCATCATGTCCCCTAGAAACTTTATTGTGCGTTTGAATATAAGAAAATAGCAAGAGTTATTATAAAACTTTTGGGTATTGGTATAATATGGGAATTGATGAAGCGTAAATTAAATAGGTGGTTCCGGGAATGCCTAAAAATGTAAATTTAATTACGGCACGTAATTCTTTACTAACCAATAAAAACAAAATATACAAAAGGTGTTGAATATTACATTTTACGTATAAAAAAAACTATATGCTTGCTGACGAAAACTTTAAATCGTTTTTGGTGTCCTATTTTAAACGTTAATTTTGATTTTTTTTTAGTTTACCGTGCGATTTTAACTACTATATAAGAAGAATTAAAAGTAAACACGTACGAGAAAAAAATAAAAAAAGTAAAATAGATGACGACAAAATGCCCAGAAACATCCGGAATGTACAGTCTCCATCACACCGGTTAGTAAGATAGCCTTTCCCTCCAAGGCTCAAGTTGCGACACTTGAGGAAAGTACGGTTGTTGAGAAAAGTTGCGGATATTTTCAACCCGAATTGGTCTTCAGTTCCCAGTATACCCAAGACGTCCCTTTCCATAGAGCCAACGAACTTTGGCCTAATGGAATCTTTCATGCTTTAATTAGCATTCTTCACATCCCCGCTCTAACGATCTCAATAGGCCTCTTCGACAAATCGCAAATTTTCATCAATCTCGATCTCATCCAAAGGCACCTGAACATCTGGCTCAGCCAAGCATTTCTTGAGGTTCGACACATGAAATGTGTCGTGGACACAGCTTAGCTCCTGGGGTAACTTCAGCCGATAAGCCACCGGTCAATACGCTTCCCACTTTCAAATGGTCCCCACATATCGTGGTGCAAGCGTTTCCATTCTTATCAATCGTACCACTCCCTTCCTTGAGATACCTTAAGTATCACTCGGTCATCCACTTTGAATTCAAGAGGTTTACACTCTTATCAGCATAGCTTTTTCTGGCGACTCCCTAGCCGTTCTATAATCAATCCCTATAATTTGAACAATCTTTTTAGTCGTTTCTTGCACAATTTCTGGTCCAATAAGCTGACTTTCTCCAACTTCAGTCCATATCACGGGGATCTACATTTCCGCCCGTACAGAGCCTCGAATGGTGCACACTTTAATAGCTCGATTGTAGACTGTTATTATAAGAAACTCAATCAATGGAAGATGAGTATCCCACGCCACCACATCCATAACACAATCTCGAAGCCAATTCTCCATACGTTGAATAGTACGCTCACTCTGCCTGTCGGTCTTAGGGTGGTAGCCGTATTCCATGTCAAAGTTCTCGTACCCAACGCTTACTTAAAAGCTTGCCATAAGTGTGAACGTGAATCGATCCATCACGTCTGAAATGAAATGACACCGGCCACACCGAGGTCCTCGCTTCAATTTCAAGGTAAATAAATCTTTGCTAATTATATTTCTTTTCTTTCCTCCGTCTTGTATTCTTCACGAATAGGTAAGAATGAACGACTTGGTCAATCTATCCACAACGACCAAATCGTAACCATCCACAGCGACTTTTAGGCAACTTTGTGACAAAGTCCATGTTAACTTTTCCTCAAATTTCCACTCAGGAAATTTCTGGTTTTAAGAAATCCTGAGGGTTTTCTGATGTTCGGACCATTAATCTTATGAACAAGTAAGACATCTTCTAACGTACACTCTAGCAATGTCTCTCGTTCATACCAGGCCACCAATACAAGTCTCATCATATCATAGCACACTTATTCCCGCACCCGGATGTACTGAATATCTCCTAAGTATGAAGCTTTATCCATGATCAATTTCCTAACACCACCACTGATAGAAACCAGATACGATTCAAAGAAGAAAAATTTCATCACACAGACATGCACGTTGCTCAAGATCTTTCAATCCTCTTAGCCATACAGTTTGGGCTTTGAGATCCTTGTAAGTCTTGCTCCTAAAAAAACGCATCTAAAATCTAGTCTTAAGTCCAGATGTATAGTAAAACTCATAGCACGTACTCGTCTTGGCTTTAGTCTTTCTTTCTGCTCAAGGCATCTGCCACCTAACGTCTATAATTACGTTTCGCCTTGCCCGGGTGGTATTTGATCACACACTCGTATGTAACACCCCCATTTTCATATATCTCAGCGGAAGGGTCATTTGGGGTGCTACGTCATAATATAACAACTCAAGCATAGAAAACGACTCGAAAAGAGACGTTTTAAAATACATTCATTCGAATAAAAGTTTACATCATAGGTCCCAAACTATACGATAAATCATCCAGCATTTTTAATGTAAATCTTCGAAGATTTTTCTTGAAAAGGTCCTTCTAAATATATGTTTTCATTAATATCTCCAAATATCTCCATCACCGCTTTAAACCTACAAGGACCTGAGATAAAACATGCTAAAAAGTCAACAATAATGTTGAGTGAATCCATAGGGTTTATATATAAAAACCATAAAAATATGTTGGGGTTCCCAACATCAAATCTCCGAACACAAGTATCATTTCGCAATATTCATCATGATATAACGATGTGGATCAGACAACGTTATAGGGGGGATTATTATAAGCCTCATGAATCGAACATTACCATATCATTATGTTGGGGTTCCCAACAAGGTATGCCCACTATACACCCTCGCTATGAGTGCATATTATTCTCTATACAATGCATCCGTTGTGTCATATTCCCGGACAACTTACGATAGCCAGTCGTCACGGATTGGATGTGGCAAGCCTCCATAATAGTACTATTCCATGTATAAAAGCATATGCCATCACCGGCAATTAAACAATACATGATTTCCGCGGTCTTTTATCTAAGCGATTAATCTAACTTAAATAACAAGCTACTAGCATACAAACACCCTTGTGAACTATAAATAAAAACAAGCATGTAATCTCCTCGGCGGGTATATAAACAATTAAAGTGTAAAAATGCTAGGCAAGAACTCACCATGAACGGAGAAGCCGATAATCAAACGAAGAAGTCTAGCACAAGAATCCACAAACGCGATCACGACCTATAGTTAGAGTCGCTCGATTACTATATCGAAAAGTATAATTAACGATGCGTACATCGTATCAACAAAATCATATATATAATATATATATATATATATATATATATATATATATATATATATATATATAGTACATATTTATAATAATACATGTATGATAAAATCCACTTGTCGGCCATAGAACCAATAAAACCCCACAATATTAAGTTACGATCATTCTTTGTTTATACCATTCATTCGTTTAACCGACAACTTTCTATTTTTAGGAAATTTTCTATTTTTAGAAAGTTACTATTTTCGGAAAGTTACCATTTTTAGTAAGTCTCCATCGTTATCAAATAAATTTTAAAAAATTATTTATACCTCAGTCGAACTTTTCGACTTTCAATTTGGTTATTAATTACTCGTATCAGATATATTTTTCGATTAACCAAAAGATTCTATTTTTAGAAACTCCCTCGTCTAAGTAACGGCTAAGTTTAAAACATCTTACACGTAGTAATTAATAGCATTTTAATTATTTTTATACGTCCGACCAAGTTTAGTAATAAAACGCCGATGACTTTCAAAATAAGTCAACGTAAAGAACTTTGTTTGACTTTTGACTTTTTTAAACATTATTTTATTAATTAAGTTCTACCCGCTCCAAACCCCCTCTAAATCACATTTTCATGACTTCTGACAAAGAAATATTTATGCAAACGATATTCTAGGACAACTGTTTTTAGTTTTAGCCGAGACCCGAAACCTCGACAGAAATATGACCATAATGCCCCTGCAAGACTCTGGACTGGTAACTTGACTATTTAATAAAAACGCAGCAGTTTGACCATCGGTTTTGACCCGTTATATCACATTTTCGTGACTTTGACCAAAAAGAGATTTTATAGAAAACATTATTCCGGACAACTTTCGTGTTTCGCCGGAAGGCTGAAACGGACTCGAAAGTGCCCAAATCCTCCGTTGAAATTCGGGACAGCAAGCAAAGTACCCAAAAATGCTGTCAAAAACATTTATACTTTCAATCTCGATCGTAGCCATAACTTCTTCGTTAGGAAGATTTAACGGGATCGATCGCACCTAATCCGAAAACGACATCATACATCCTATACGATATTTTCTATGTCTAATAAATGATTTTCGCAAATCCTCAGACCCTCGATTAGCGTGCTGAACCCTTCCTGCCAAATTAAATACTTCAAAACATACGCCAAAAACAAATTTTTCTACCACAAAATTTCACCCCCGACATATCTAAAATATCCTAACCACAAAATTCATTTCGTTCATCATCCTAAATTACCACTAGCTAATCGCCGCAGTTCATCGCTTTCATCACATATATTAATACTAGAACGAAAACGAGAAACTAACGAAACAAATAAACACAATACTTACAACAGACAACGTCTATATTAAACAAAACACGACTCGATTCGTTCCCTTTTCCTTGCCGTCTGCCGAAACTCGGAACCGAACCAAAATAACCAAAACTTAGAAAAATACCCATTGCATGTGAAATATTTTTTGTGGAAAACGTAAGAAATGACGAGGGGATTCAGAAAATATAAATTGATCGGATTGCATGTAAGTTTTCCGGCGACCATTGGCTGGTCTCCCGGCAGCGTTGCCGGCGGTGAGGTGGGCCGGTTGTGGGAGAGAGCAAAACAAAAGTGTGTTGTTTTGTTAAGTATAAAAAGTAAAAAAAGTAAATGGAAATTTCTTAGTGTACACTTTGGTCACTAACACAAATATCCTCCCCCCCATCTTTTCTCTAATAGATATTTTGACACTCTATGTTTATTTAAATAAAAACTGACGAGAAACCTGTGCTCGGGATTACTCTTCGAGACAATTTTATTTTCGTCAAGCTTTTATAGTTTTAAAACCATTTTAATAAAATGTGTAACATAATTAAAAACCTCGAGTCGGCTCAAGACAAGGAACATAGACGACGTTTGGTAAAGAAAAATAAATTTTCAAATTTCCATTCGATATAGAATACGAAATAATTACATACGACAAATAAAATATTAAATGTCGAACGTTTGTTTAAGAGAAAACTCACAAAATAAAACAATGCAACAAATTATTTCTACAACATTTTGGAAATATAAACGTCGATGTCTTACGTAGAATTCGTCGTTCCTTGTAAAACAAAAAAGGTTGGATACGTCACGTAAACTAAAAAATGTAAGCCATAATTCTCCCGGTATCGTGAGTTCATAAACTCAACATAAAAATTGAAAAATATAATTAATACCGAGAATAAAATAATGACCTGAATTTGAAGGATTAGACATCACTCGAATCACTGATTAGCTCGATCCACCGCCATGGCGCATATCTAAATCTTTCTGGTCCAAAATGTACTGGAGACTCTTGTAGGAGTCAGTGTAGATATCACATTCTTCGTCCGCATAAAGATATATGTCTCCAGATTTTAAGAGCGAACAGCCTACCGCAACCCAATTCCAGGTCATGGGAGGTATAATTTTTCTCATTTGGAGTACGACTACCAAATTAAGAAGCAAGCTGTGAATAAAAAAAAACAAGAGAATGCAGCGAATATGCGATAAGACAGCTTCTTTCAACTGTCTTGACCATATGCTAGCACTTTGCCCCTGCAATCAGCACGCTCCCAAAACTTGTTTGATGCCGTGCACAAAAGAACCACAAAGTCGTCGGGTCTCCATCGGGGAGATAGCCAACACCAAAAGCATATGCATAGTTTCTTCCTTCATAAATTTGGGAAATCTCCATCTTGCTTATCGCCCCACACATAACCTTATTTTTGAGTCAACAAGGTGAGGGCTTGCGATCTGGAGAAATTTTCGATAAACCTTACGGTATATCCTGCCAATCCTAGAAATGAACGATTTCTGTTTGACTCAGGGGTCATCCAGTTTCTTGAACGACTCAATACCTTGCTAGGATCATTGGAATACCGTCACGAAGACCGGCGTGATTGTCAATTCTAGGAACTGAACTTCTTATCAAACAAATTCCACGACTTAGAAAATTAGCGTATAACTTCCTAAACTTCTCCTTGTCTAAATGAGAAAGTCTCAAAATCGTTTTTCAGGTGGACTTCATGCTCTTCATCTGACTTTTGAGTAGATTAAAGATCGTCGTCAATAGAACACATTAACATTTGTCCAAATCGGCTTGCAACGCGGTTCATAAAGATCCATAAATATGCAAAGGCGCGTTTGTCATCCGCAACTGGCATGACTGTGAACAAAAAATGCCCATATTCGTCCGTTCTAAACGCGGTGTTCGGTATATCTTCCACTCGGGAGCTTCAACTGATGATATCCCGAGCGAAGATCTATCTTCGAGAAAGAAAACACGCACCTTGACATTAGATAAACAATTCATCATTCTTCTGTGTATAGGGTAACGTTACTTTATAAGTCAACTTGTGTTTGTTCCCTGTACGTCAATACACTTCTCATCGCAGTCCCGTCTTCTTCTTGACCAATGAAATGCACGGTTCTTCCCCAGTGGTGAGTGACTTGACGGTAATAAAACCCTTCTCTAGAAGTTTCTTTAAACTGGTTCGATAATTCTAACATATTCTGAAGGCTAACCGGATGTGAGGATTCTAACAACTACTGTCGAAGCACCTGAATCAGATCAATGCGAAATTCTAAAAAAATCACTCGCAATAAGAAAGGTGGATCTAAACACACGACTGGAAATACCCAGGGAAGTCTCGAACAACAACGTATGTCATCAAGCTTTTTATCAATCAGCCTTGATACAACGCCAAGTGAACGAAGATCCTTCTTTTCCGGCCTCTCACCTAGAACTTCAAGAATCTTGACCCATTCGGAAGAGGAATACGGACAATCTTTTCGATAATGTAAACAATTTCTCATTTCTTGTCATTTTAACGACTATATTAAAGAACACATTTATTTTAAGTCCGATACGCGCTTACTTTTAAATGTTTTACTTTAAGCTATACCGGTGTGTATTTAGACTAAAATACTCAATGAATGTAAACGGTCACCAACTAATTAAGGATTACATCAAACAAAGTAAGGAATAATAATTTATAAGAATAATTAAAGTACTATTGCGTATTTATTTTTATTGGACGACGTAAAAGGGTTACGTTTCGCGATAAAATACATTTGGACGCACCCCGGAAATACCTAGACATACCTAAACTCAAACCAACACCCACTTTGAAAACTTAAACACAAAATTTAATCAAGTCTTGTGTTTAGATCCCTTAATGCCGAATGTGGGCAAGTAACTTGCATAAAAATCGTCCTTGTGATGTTATGAGCTGATCAAGTCTCCGTTAATCCCCCTAACAAAGTACTGTACATCCCATATCTACTAATTTCTGGTCCTAAAGTTCCCTAATAATACTTGACACAATGGATAATAACCACTTGAGCATCTTATCCCTCTCTTTATATATGCCGCGGACAACCAATGGACAAGACCAAATACATACATAATCTTCAAAGAATTAGAGCCTAGCTAAGTAAATTCATGGTACCCAAAAATCCTCGTCATTAATACTGAGACATAGTGTTTAGGCCTACAACCATGAGTAAGTAACTAGCAAGTCTCGAAACCACTTCTAGGGCATGATTCGGTTTGGGGTATGGACTAGGAAGACTAACTAGACTTCTTGCCTATAAATATGCTCTTACACATACACTAAACCTTTCTTAAACTCACAAACACTTAAACATTCATTCTCTCTTGTGTTCGAGTCTCAAACCGACCTCCAAGGTGCTTATTGGATCTAAATAAGCTTCACCGGACCCTAATGGACCCAACAAGACCTATTAAAAGCCTTACTGGGCCTTAACGGGCCCAAGACCGGCCCAATAGAGTGCTTATATCTTAATTTGGCTTATTTAGAATACGCTAAAAAGGACACATTTGTCCGATATAATATAATTTTGGAAAAGCACTCGAAAATCTAAAAACACGAAATACATTTAATGGACAAGTTATTGAGCCCGTAAGCCCAATAAGCTCGAAATAAGCAACAATAACTCACCGAGCATATTTAAGCTAACAGCCGCCTATAAAGCATACTTAAGGCTTTCGGACCTGATTTCAACTATAGGAACCGTTTGATAAACTAAACGGACTTAACGGGCCCAATAAGGCCCGTTAAGCCAAAATAAGCTCGAAAAGCATATTAAAAGCCATAATTAGTTTTTCCGGCCTTATGAGGACTAAATTAGACCAAATTGAGAACCTTATTCGGATTAATCGTGTCAAAAAATGAAAACCAGAAAGTAGGAGGGCCTAACATGCCCTTTTTCGAAACTTGAATAAGAATTTTTAAGTCATATTAGAAAACTCATGAACTTAAAGGACAATTTCGTAAATAACTAACGGTAAGGACTCACATGAAAACCTTCAACATAATTCGAAACGAGAGGGACCAATATTTTAATTAACTAAAAGTAAAAGGTATAACTCTACACTTTATCAAAAAACTATGAACCATAAGGACTAAGTTGTAAATTTCGAAATTAAAGGTCTAGTTATTACCTTTCTCGCAACTAGAAGGTTTAAAGCGTAAATGTTATTACTTTATAAACCTAAGAACTAAACGGTAACAACTAAAAACCTACGGGTACGTTTGTGAAACAAAAGTGAAACATTTAACACGTCGGTCGAACATTTAGATATTCGGACATCGAACTATTTAATAACAAGTTAATAAATAAGTATATTTATTAATAATGTTTTCACGTTTCCCGAAAACCACGAAAGTATAAATAAACGATGAACTTGTTGCATCACGACACAAGTGATCACGGTATAATAAAACCTAAAATTGATATTTAGTTTATACAATGAGATTAGTTTTTTAAATGTTGTAAACTAAGATGATAAGTGCTTAATTACACATATCTTTTACCTTCAAAAATGAGCTTAAATGACCAAAAACAGACAAAAACTGCCAAATATATGTTTGTTTTGCATTTGTATTGTGCAGGAAGAGGATGATCAACAAAAATACAGAAAAACCAAAGCCAAAAATACAAAACTGAGCACGGACTAGAAAAGACAGTGAATATATCAAAGCCAAATTCAAAAATGACAAAGTCAGAGTCAATCCAGAAGAATCAGCAGTCCAATACCGGAGCCATGTGAACTGAAGCATACTATTAGGATGCAATCTACCCCATTGATGCCGGGAAAGCCCAATAGTAAAAATAACGAAAGAATGTGAAGACCACATGGTCCCCAATTCAATTACAACAGACCCATTTGTGTGAATATGACAAAGACAGTGAAGACTTTGAAGGCCAATCCTAGCCATTACAGTCACACACCATTCTCCAACTCATTCCCCCGCCAAAATGTACAACACAGGAACCCCCTTCATAACCTTATTGGGCTTGAAAAAGCCAATAACCAATCCTGTACCTTATGGGCCCCCTCTCTCTCCTCCACTCTCACCCAACAACATAAGCCTAAACCTTATTGGGCCCAGACACACTCAATTGGGCCCAATACAAGCCCAATGGGCCCAACACAAAACCCAAGCCCAAAACACCTTTTTTATAAAACACAAGGACCAAAATGTAAATTTTAAAAACTTTGTTTTATAATTAAAAATGAAAAAAAATAAAGAAAAGGGGCCAAAAGTGCCATGTTTGAAAGATGTTTTTATAAAGAAAACAAAAGAAACCAAACACAAGGGCAGTTTGCATTCATTAAACAAAAAGCAGCCAGGGAACCCATTTTGTAAATTCCCAAAAACCTTTTCAATTCTTTTCTTATAATACCACAAGGGCCAAACATGTCAATATCCAAACTCGTTTATAACTAAAAAAGGGCTTAAAAAGAAAATGAAAAGAGAAGAAAAGAAGAGGGGCCATTATTGCCTCTTCCCCAAAGTTATCTTTTAAACCTGCAACCATAAAACTGTACCCACCCCGTACCCGCCAAAACCCAAACAGCCCTTTCCCATGGTTTCTACTCCCAAACCACCTCCCTAGTACACTTTCCTACATCTCCCAGCTCATTCCCACCTCCCCATTGCCCCTATAACCCTCCACCCTGACAAAACACTCAACCCGAAGTCCCCATGAATGGTGAGATGAAGAGAAGCCAAAGAGAAGGGCTAGGATTGATTGGGAAGCCTTGTACTCTTACAACAAGCACAACCCAAGAGCTAGAAGTCTTTGAAGACCTCTATAAAAGAGAAGAGAACAAGAAAATCCACATACCTGTTTTTTTTACTTTTCTTAGTTTAAAATTTAATTAAGCTTGCTTTAAAATTGTTATACTCAGTTTATCTTAAGTCTTTGTTGTAATACTTTCAGTTTTAATAAAAGTTAAGAGTGCTTGTGAAATTGCTAGTGTCGAAATTTGAAATATAATCTAAGATGTTTAATTCTGTTTAAATTGCTTAAATATGTGTTAAGAGTTATTAAACCTCAATTATAATTGATTCTTAAAGCCTGCATTACCCATAAAAAACAGTTAACAAGTTTTTTTATATATTAAGGGAGTGTTTGGCACTATAGTCAAACTGGGTCATATGGGGTTTTTCATGGGTTGTAACCACTCAGCCAACTTTGGCTGAGTGTGTGGGGTTTATTAAGCCACCTTAATCACCAATTTTAGTTTGAAAATAAGTTTTTAGGTTTCTTTTATATTCTGTCAAATTTTCAATAAGCCAAAGTGAGCTAAACCACTCAAGCTGCTTATGCAGCTTAAGCACACTATTTTTGTGCTTATTGTTGTTGTTTCTAGCAAAAAAAACCCAACCCTTTGCTCTGTCATATAACCATAAGCCCAAGTCAAGTGTGTATGTATGCATGATTTTTGAAATTAGTCAACTTTAAGCCCAATATTCAGCAGTTTTAAAAAGCCCTTAAGCTCTCATACTTTGAAAATAAGCTCATTTGCCTCCCCTTTTAATCTGTTTGTGCTTGGATTTGGCTAATAAGCTCTTTAGAGCTTATTGCATAAGCTCAAAAAGGACCCCTAGCCACTGTTGCATCTCCCCTGGTGCTAGACACCACTCTTCAGCCCCACTTTTCTAGCTTATTTAATACTAAGCTCTAGGATTTTTTAGCTTTTATTTATAGATTAGTAGTTGCTCTTTAATTCCCCAAGCTTTCTTAGCTTAACTCACCTTTTAGCTTAGCTTATTTAGGCCTTAAAGTCCCCATTTTTCTGTTTTCTTTTAAAAACTGTTAAACATAGCCATAGGTCATTTCCAGCTTATTTTAGGGCTTATTCTAGGTTGCCTTAGCTTATTTAGGACTCCCCTTAGGCCTAGTAGCTTATTCCATTAGTT
>BQNB010129450.1:1838-19114 GCA_026074375.1 Tanacetum coccineum
CATGTAAACAAGTTTAATTCAATCCTATCAAGGTTGATGTCGGTTGATATTAAATCCGATGATGAAGTACAAGCTCTTTTGTTACTCTCTTCGTTGCCCGAGAGCTGGTCAGGCACTGTTACAGCATTTAGTGGTTCAACCGGAAGTACTAAGCTTAAGTTAAATAACATTCGTGATTTAATTCTTAGGGAAGATATCCGTAGGAAGACATCCGGAGAGTACTCGAACTCCTAGTTAAGTGCAGAAGACAAAGGCATGGGTAGAAAGCAAGACATAGGGTAGAAGCAGAACAGAAGTAGATGGAAATCAAAGAAGAGAGGTCAGTCAAAGAACAGGTAGGATATCACGTGTTAGAATTGCAACCAGAAGGGCCACTTTCAGAATCAGTGTTCAAAGCTTGTAACCTCCTGGGATAAGGAGGTTAACATGGCAGCTGAAGACTCGATTGATGATCGTATAATGGATTCTGGTGCATCGTTCCATGCTACCTATTGCAAAGAAGAGTTATAAAGGTTCAAGCTACGCTCCGGTAAAGTTCATTTAGCAGATGACAAGACTCTAGACATTGCAGGCGTTAGGGATGTTGTCCTTAAAACTTCTTTTGGTACAAGTTAGACTCTGAAGGATGTTAGGTACATTCCAGGCCTAAAGAAGAGGTTAATCTCTGTTGGGCAACTTGATGAAGAAGGGTACCACATAGGCTTCGGAGACCAGTAGTGGAAGGTTACTAAAGGTAGTTTGATGGTAGCTCGTGGGAAAAAATGTGGAAGCCTATATATGGTTGAGGTACCCTCCGAAAGGATTAACACAGCTATTGGGTAGGATTCTAAATTTACAAAAGGCTGTTATAGGCTTTTGTAAGCCATGTGTATTGGGGAAACAGAAGAAGGTAAGCTTCGTAAAGTCTAGAAATATAAGAAAACTATAGAGGCTCGAGATAGTTCATACAGATGTCTATGGCCTTACATATGTTGCATCAATAGACGGATCCCGCTACTATGTTACCTTTATCGATGACTTTAGCAGGAAGGTATGGGTTTATTTTCTTAAAATTAAATCTAAGGTATTCAACACTTTTAAGAAGTGGAAGGTTGTAGTGGAGAATGAAATAAACATTCGGGTGAAGTGTTTAAAATCAGATAATGGTAGAGAGTATAGTAGCCAAGGGTTCATTGAGTATTGTGCCAAGAACGAGATTAGGATGCTAAAAACAGTCCCGGAAATACCTCAACAGAATGGTGTTGCGGAAAGAATGAACCAAACATATTGAGAGAGCAAAGAGTATGAGGCTTCATGCAGGGCTCCTAATGATGTTTTGAGAAGATTCAGTTACTATGGCAGCTTACTTAATTAATCTGCGACCCTCGCTATGCCTTATCAGGGTTCCGAATTCTAGAAGAGGAATGACAAGGGAATGAAATTAGTCTCGCACACTTGAGGGTATTTGGGTGTGACTCCTACGTTAAGGTGAAAGATGTTGCAAGAGATAAGCCAGATGCAAAGTCTGTGAAGTGCACATTCATAGGCTATGGCTCAAATGAGATGAGATATCGCTTTTTGGGATTCAAAGAGTCATAAGGTCATCCGAAGCAGAGATGTCACATTTAATAAGGACTCTTTATATGAAGCGAAGGCTGCAACAGATTCTAGTAACTTAACAAATCCAAATCAGAAGGATCAAGTGGTGTTAGAAGACTCGCCAGATAACCTTGCAAATAAAAGCATAGTTACAGAGCATGGGTTGAATTCAAAAATCACTCAGAGCCCAGTGGTAGCTTAGATGCGAGTGAGGGGTCCAAAAAAAGTAGGAGTTTCGAGGATAGTAGAAGATCGGATAAAGAAGACTCTTAAGATAGAGCATCCTCTAAGGAGGGAGGCTCTAAGACTCCACAGTTACGAAGATCCACCAGAGAGTCCAAGGCTTCGGTAAGGTACTCTTCTTCAGCAAATTACTTGCTACTAACAGAGAAGGGGGGAGGAGACAAGAAAAGTGAAAATTTCATAAGAGAAAAATGAAGGATATGGTGTTCTATTTATAGAATTCAAGTTTGATCAATTGGCGATTTTAACCCCTCCTTTCGTAAGTCCTTGCAAGTTTAATATAAATTGGTTATATTTCCGTTACTTAGTCGATCAAACACGGGTAACATCACGTTAGTAAATATTATAAATCCGTCCCACTAAATATAGTTTAAAACCTTTAATAAAATGTCAAACCTCGTAAAACACGACCTTTAAACACGATTTTTACAAAAACTCGGGGAAACGACAAAAAATACAAAATTAACATATTTACGCTCTCGGAGCAATAAAATATTTTTTTTTGACTTTCTTAAATGCTAAAAACAAATAGAAACTAAATCTCGAAATGGAATTCACCAATAAATGGAAATTCTAATCAACCACATATAGCATAACGACTATAATTATTTACGTAATTAAAAATAACTATCTTAGGCTAGGGATAGACGTTGACCTGAAACTGATGCAATCAGTTTTACCAAAATTTTACTTGACATACACTATAAATTGGGACAACCTGTTAATGATAGACTCATGGATTAGTATAGCCAAGCTAACTATATGCAAGATGACATACATAATGCAAGTGTTAGTGGTGTTGTAGAGCTGAAAAATATACATTCAAGGAGTTAGATCAAGACGTGTTTCAACCAGACAATGTTGTTGATGCAGAAGACTATACACACGTGGTAGATAAACTTAAACAAGGAAATGAAGATGTGGTGTTTGACAACATTGATCAAGAAAATGATAATGTAGTTTTTTAGAATAATGCTCAAGATGTCGACGAAGTGTAAAGGTCACCCAAGAACCAGAAACTATCGATGAAAGTAATGTAAATAGACATGAATGATTTTCAGAATATTTTTCAAGGAGTCATTAACTAGCTTTCTGAAATAAGAAATTAAATTTGATGAAAAGGTTCAAGGTTTGTGGCTCATTGGTACTTTACCTGACTCATGGGAAACTATTCGAACCCCATTGTCAAATTAAGCACAAGATGGAATTATTTCAATGGAGTTAGCTAAAACAGTTTACTAAATGAGGAGATGAGAAGAAAGTCACAAGGATCTTCTTCACATTTAGATCCTTTGGTTGTTGATGAGAGCGGCAAAAATCGGTATCATGGTGAAGGAAATAGAGATAAGATGATGCGTGTTTATGTTTGCAATTACCAAGTTTTAAATTTATAAAACTCGTTTACCTAAGGGTCAACAAACGCACTAATGGGCAGAGAACCCGATCGTATGCAGTGTGTGTTTGGTAAATCTGAGGTCGTCCCAAGAGCTAAGTGTGAGTTATTAATTTGAAATGAAAAGCAGTTTTGAAATGATTTTGAGAAATGACAGAAAATAAATGCAGAAATAAAATTGGAGATTGAATCAAAGGAGAGAAATGTACTAGCCTAGTTATTTCTTTATTATCATACTTATGATGTTTCCTAGTGCAATGTCTAATTATTTGTTTATTTAGGTGGCACTAATATCACTAAGTCCGATTGGTAGTCGCAACCTAGCCTATAATTCCTATGATCTCAACCCCGCTGGCCACGGATGTCGGGTATCTAGTTCATTGTAATTAAGCTCTGAACTATCCTAAAGACATGTCTAAGTGTCGACATTCCCACTATTCAACACTAAACCCTCCTAGAAGGATTTCCCGTGCTTTATAAGCGTCTAATCTAATGCAGGCGGTAATACGTCAATCCCTAACACTAATTACACTAAGAACAGATGCAACATGATTCTTAGTAAACCGAATAAACTAAACTACCTTTCTAGCCTACTAAATAGCTTAAAGGAATCTACACTAGCATCAACACTACCAATAATAAATAATGATAATAATATTAATTATTAATAATAAAGTAATAATAATAATAAATATTACTATTATTATTATTTTAAATATTTATATAATATAATATAATAATAATAATAATAATAATAATAATAATAATAATAATAATGATGATGATGATGATGATGATGATGATGATGATGATGATGATGAACATTCTCATGCCTTATTCATACCCCGTTAACCCGAAGCCTAAACGTTACAACCCAATAAAATCACTCTTTAGATTTGTACACTTAGTGCTTATGCCCCATTGGATTTGTTTTGTTTCTTGTACAAACCTATAGTAATGAATTTAGTCATGACTGAGCAATGAATGTGATTTCTCTTATATACTCCACCACCAAAATAAATGAGTGATTAAGTGAATTATACTTCATTTCTTTCTTGTTAGGTGCTTAGAAATGTTAATCAAGCAAGAAAATCTTTGGGTATTGTCAAACATATTGGTTTTTCACTAGTAAAGCTTAAACGATAAATCTTATCTCGTACTTGTGCTTGGTATACTGGCATCATATTTTTATAATCATGTTTGTTCACCATGTGGATTTATTTTCTTTAATTCTAGATTTTCTTGAGGGCAAACAAAGTTTAAGTTTGGGAGGATTTGATAACACTCAAGTTGTACATGTTTCTAGTCGCGTTATCCATACTTTTGTGCATGTTATTTGCTTAATTTCATGAGCTTTTGTTACTTAATTGTATAAAGTGTGTATACAAGTTCATATGTAGCCAAGTACAATGGGCGCCAGCTAGTTCAGAGAATCAGGATCTTTAGAAGAGAGATATGTTCTTAGGCAGAGAAATGGAGGAACTAGAAAATTTTAACAGTGTGATCATGAGCTTATCTTTACAAGATGGAGTTGATGGTTAAACATGGTCTTTGGATACTAGTGTTTCATTCAAGGTATCCATTTTAGGATCTTGTATTGATTCGTTAGATTTTTCACGATCTCATCCTGCCACTTTATGGAACGAGTTAATTCCAAAAAAGGTAAATGTTTCTTTTGTAGATTAATTTGGAATCGCTTGCCAACCAAAACAAACCTGGTCGACAAAGGTATTGACCTTCAAACTGTTTTATGTTCCTTATGTTATGATTATTTTGAGTCGTCAGACCACATTTTCATCGAGTGCAACATGGTGAAACCGATTTGGGTCTTTATAAGTAGATTGTGTAATGTCCATGTTTCTTTAGCTAGATCCCATGATTTATTGGAGTTATCGGGTTCGGTTGTTCTAGCCTCGGTGTTCATTAAAACCTTTGCTGTTGTTATTCGTATTACATCATGGGTGATTTGGAAACATCGAAACGAAAATATTTTTAAAAACAAAGATGTAAGCACTAACGTTATGGTAACGGAGAACAAAGCTATTTCTCACCTATGGATTCCTAGCAGAAGACGCGGAAATATTCCTAACTGTAATGATCGGGTGTGAAACACGTAGTGTAGGACATCTCTTTCTTGATAGTTTAGTTTCGTGCCTTGGTGTTGTTCTTTTCTATGGTGTTTAGTTGTTTCTTTTTTCTTGTTCTTTTTGTCTAGCTTCTTGGTAGCCATTTTGTGTTATTAATAAAATTTCACTGTTCAAAAAAATATGTAGCCAAGTACAGAAAAATAAAGGAAAAGAAGAAGAAATGACAAATAAATGAAGATTTATACAAGTACGAAGAATACCGCATCAAGACCAATCTCGGAATGCCTTTCAAGAACAAATAAGTCAACAATTCAATGCTTCCAAGTCTCAAGATAAAGGAAAAGTTAAGTTTGATTGAAGAATGATGAGCCATAACTAAACGACAAGTTTGAATGAAGAGCGAAAAAAGGGGCGCAAGAAAGTCATTCTAACCGTTCAACACCTACCGTTCAACACCCCTTTAAGCCATTTTGCTTCCAACCATTTTGCAGCCATTTGCATCCAATCGCCTGGTGACCCCGTCTAGCTGTGCGGCTAGATGCAAATCATCCTCTCAAAGAGAAACATTATTGTTCCAACTAGCAAGTCCGATCATGTCACCCTCATTACTCAATTTCTTGCCATGTTTATGACACTCAGGTACTTCATTTAATACCATAGGCCTTGAAATGAGTATAAATAGGACCCTTAGGCTAGAATTTGGAGACACCAATTCACATACAACTTATACCAACTCTCACCACTCGCTCTCAAATCTATTTCTCTACCCTTTAACCACTGGAAAAACGCAGGAGCCTAGGAGGAATTTTGGAGGTCAAATCATCAAGGAATCATCACCAATCTTTGAGACATTAAATCCTTATCATTTGTAATCTAATTTACAACCTTCTAAGACCTTTTAATCATGTTGTATAATGCTTATGTTTCTGAGTTTATGTCTTTGTTTACTATGAGTGGCTAGTGCCTGTGTGCACTTGCTTAGATGATGTTTGTGGTTTGATGATTTGCTTTGATTGTGATAACATGTTTTAATTCAAATTCAAGCTAGTACTAAGATCCAATCATACTTTTGTTTCATAGTGACAGTGTTTTATCAAATTAGATTGGTTGCTAATAGTTCTATAGGTCGAAAGGGTTATTGTTATTAATCAATTATAGCCTTTTTGTCCATGATTGGCTACCTTTTGTATTGACAATTTCCTAGATGATTTGATTAAACAAGAAACATTTTTGTGGTTGTTGATAAATTTGTGAAACCAACCACGAATCAGATTTATTGAAATTGAGTTAGTCTTGAATTGGTTGATTAAATTGAATGCTTGTTTTTATCATTTTGTGATCTTGACGAGGATCATGAGTCCTAAAAACAATAGATTAGATCACCATCTATTTATCATTATCAACTTGTTAAAAGTCTTTGTCACAATCAAACAAATCTAAGTATCCAAACTAGTCTAAGCAAGCGTAGTTTTAATCATTTGAATTATCATCATAATTTTTATTTGCTTGCTTTCAATTTTCAAGTACAACTATTATAACGATTACCATAGCTTTTATAAGTCATTTCCTAACTCACACAAATCTCCACGAACGATCTCGGCTTACCATATTACATCTTGCTACTAACGGACGAGTACACTTGCTCGTATGTGTTGCTAATAAGATAGGTAAACCTCGTTATAAATATTAAAATTTGCACCATTAGGAAAACATCACACCTGGCGAATAGATTACTTAAAAAAAAACGTTTAAGTATAAATGATGAGGGTGAATCCCACATCTGAGCCCGTGACATAGGTGGTAAAGTTAACATTACAAGACACTGCAACTTTTAGAAGAAGGAAACAAACACTAACCATTAGAATACATTTGAATCAACAATGACACAAAATATAAACTACCGTCTAACTAGACCACAAAGATTTATATCCAAAGCATTGCAGTACGCGAATTGTTCTTCAGTTAAATCTTATGTACATATCTATATGGGAATGTTCGATATATACCTCGGTGTTCCCTCCCATTACCACCTCCACTCTTAGAAGAGCTACTAACCTTATTTTAGCTGCCATAAAACTCGCAGTTTCGTTATAAACCTCATCCACATCATTCTCGATCTCCCGATAACCCAAATCACCATCCTTGTTGATCACAATGTTCCAAACAACCTTATCTCCTTTCCCACCAAATCCACCACTATGAGCGACACGCCGACACCTTCATCATTTTCTACCATATTAAGCATATTAAACGGATTAGATAATATTGTATTTGTTCCTCTATTGTTAACCACACTAGGGTACTTTTTAGCACCCCTTGTGCTAGCCTGATTAGGCTTCTTATTTGCCTCGTTACCATGCTTCGTAGACACAGAGCCACCCTGATAAGCATTTGGGTTTTGGGGAGTGTATGGCCCTTTTTGGTTGTCTGTAAATCATGTAGATTTGCATATTTTAGTGTCATTAATGAAATCAAAGACCGGATCTATGTCATGACAGCAGTAAACTATGCTAGGTTGAAGCGGCGTGTTTGGGCCTAAATTGGAAGGAATACCTTTATTTCTCTAATTCATAGTATATTTAGTTATTTACTTTGAATGTAGATCTGTATATTTTGGTTAATAATTTTCTCACTAATGACCTTGGCGATCTTATAATAAATTCCTTACTTGATTGTAATTATATAAATAAGCGGGATATATATCACTGAGAAGATACCCAAATAACCATTTATCGTTGTTCATCATTTCAAGATCCGATGGCATTATAAGTTGTTAAATTTGTGTGTCTACTATCATGAAGTAATTGACAAGTATCATCAACATTTTGAACATAACGCCATGTATGTAAAGATTCTTTTATGTACATGGTATTCTGTTCAAAAGATTTGAGAGATCCTCTTTCTCTCACCTTTCACAAATCAGTCATATCCTGTCAAATTAAAAAATTATTCAATACTTGTGTTATGTAATCATGAGTGGAGGAAAAGTTTGACTTGACATGTCTTTAAGAAAATAAAAGAACATATAACAATGATGATACTAATATATATATTCTCTGTAAGAAAAGTGAATTATACAGCTTAGACGTAACCGGTTAACCAGTTTCGGTTTCGGTTCAGTCAACATGAATCAGTTTCGGTCAACGAATCAGTCAAAACCGGTTTGGAAGAAACCGAAACCGGTTTGAAATCCGTTTCGTGTGCGGTTTGTAGTCGAACCGGTCACACCGGTTTGGAACCGGTTCATGATCGATTAACCACCCAAATCGGTTTTGACTGGGTTTTTTTTCTTTCACTTTTCGTGGTTTTGTACACTATAAACCGAATAAACTTCAACTTTTATTTAATAGAAACCCTAGTACATCAGAAACGAAATACATTGGAAAGGAAAATACAACACAATGCAAGGAAATTTAAAATACAACATCAACAACATAATACAAGCGAATTAAAAAATAAAAACATTACTAATCGAAAATAGTAATCATACTATTCATCATCGACTTCGCGTGCTCACATCAATAAATCATAACCGTGGTCCTCAACGGATATACAGCTCTGTGCCTCGCTGCTAAGCATCTAGTGCAATTTCTTTCATCGGATAGTGGAATGACTTTAACGTCGTTGTCCAGCCTCGCTCATCAAAAGTGACATCTTCTTCAAAGACTACGGGGGTTCAAGAGTTGGAGATATTTGTCTTGTTTACCACTTTGAGCGTCCAAGTGATCTTTTAAGCACATACACATCTCTAAGGACGCCGGAGTGAGTCTTGTTCTTCGGATTGACAATACCCTCCCACTTGTTGAAAATGCGGATTCAGAAGCTACCAAAGAAGGTTGTACACTTATTATATCCATGGCTATGCGGGATAGAACGGGGGGGGGGAGAAACATTGTTTCCTTTTCTTTTCAAAAACCTAAGACATCAAAAGTTTGCAAACTCTTGTGATGAAGAGTGTGAAAAAATCCGAATTGACATATCGCTCATATCCGCTAAGACATAATATAAGGATCAGTCCTTGCCTTTTTTTTGTATGTGCTTTTAAACCATTTAGCAAACGGCTATAATTATTTCCGCCACTCGCCTTCGATGAAGTAGCCCCACCACTTGTTTGAGATGATTGAGTTGGGTTACCATATTTTGCATAATAAAAATTATACAAACCTTCCAAAGATTCTTTAAAATAACCTTTTGACTTAGATGCAAAACGATCATCAAAAAAACTCTAATCCGTACTTATCGACTCGATAAGATAGTCTACCCCGTTTACGTTAAAACATGGATTTAAAGCGGCTGCACAAGTAATTATCAGTGGCATTGGTTGAAAATATTTTTCTATGTTTTTCTTCATTGGTTTAATCATACTTGACAATATACCCCCCTCAAGTTCATATTCGCTTAATACCGTACTCATGAAGAAAATCTGTTGAAGTACCAATGGAGATGTTGGGTAGTAAACCCCCGATAAAATTTATGTGGCAATGTTAAACACTTCAAGTAATTGGGTTAAAGATTGAATAATAACCCAATTTTCAGCCGGAAAATGATTACACCTATTCTTATTGGCCAAAAGCGCTCAATGAAAATATGCCAAATTATTTTTTTGTTCAACCACTTAGGAACATATAATAATGGAGTTCCAATAGTGTCTTTGAACTCCCAATTTGTCGATAAACAAGGTTTTTCATCTGCACTTTACACAGATTTTAACAATACGCAAGTTGTTGGGTTCTTGCACTTGATTTGAAAATATCTTTTAACATTGATCCTAAAAGACATCTCTTATAGCATTCAATACGCTGGACCACCTAAACCAGCCATTGCAACAACCCAAGGTTAATGATAGTTGCAACACAACGACTATGATAAAAATCACCCCCCCTTGGGGATCGTATTATAATTTTAGCTTTATCCAATGGCGGATGTGTTGTTGCTAGCATTATCCAATGTAATTGACATAACTATATCTTCCAAGTTAAAAATTGGTAAGGACCTATATATTAACATTTTTAAACAGGCTCCAGCCCCCCCCCCCCCCCGCCCCCCCCGCCCCCCCCCCCGTGTGAGGAGACAGAAACTCTTCGAATGAAATGACCCGCTTCATCATTTGCCAAGTACCGGGTTCAATCAAATGTGCGGTAACACACATGTAAGAACCGAGCACCTCATGAGGAGCGGACCATACATCCATTGTTAGGTTGACACAAGCATTTATGTTACCAAAACTATCAATTATTTCTTGTTTAGCCGCCAACCATAATTTCATTGCATCACGTTTGAGAGTAGAGCGACTTACATGAGTGTATCTTGGTTGCATAGTGTTCTGGAACACCCTCGTTGTTTGCTCGTGGTCAAAGTGGTTGAACGGTAACGCTCGTTGAATCACCAAACCCGTGAATTGTTCACGAAGATAATCCGGATCGTGCCTGAAAACACTCTTATCTCGAGCCATAGACGTTTGCCCCGCTTCCGGATTCTGGTTCTTCTGTGCCTTTATTGCTTCACAATGCGGATGAGTTATGTGATTCCTCAACGTCGTGTTGGAACCCTGCGATAAGAAATGAAAGCAATGCTTGCATTGAGCTTTTTACGAGTTGTCGGTCATTATGCAAAGGTTGAAGTCTTTCTAAATTTGGGGGTTTCGATTGGTTAATATGATTTCACGAATTGTCGGTGCACTTGTTGAACCAACACCGGTGACAGTTGAGGCGGATGCGGATTCACTTGCCATCGAAAGAAATTTGGTTTTGCTTTTGATAGTTTTTTTTGTTTAGGATTGTAATGTAAGTTGTGATTTGAACTCTAACACAACACATCAATTTATAATCATTAAAAGTGCTAAATAACAAACACTACAACGAAGAAAGTCAGAAAAACGGGTCCCCCCACGTGTTAAAAGCTTAATATTCGAAATTTGAAAATTTTGTATAGGCTGCCGGTCGGTTCGGGTTGAAACCGGTTTGGGGAAACCGGTTTTACAAACCGGTCATAAAACCGGTCGAAACCAAGAAAAACCAAACCGGTTTCAAACCGCCGGTTTGGCCAAGAACCGAAACCGATTTGATCAAAACCGGGGTTGACCGGTTCACTTTTTTTGTGCACCTCTAATACAACTGACTGTGTGAGATGATGCCTTTATATCGTATACTTGTGATATTTGTCGTTATGCTATCGTAAGTAGAAGTTGGAATGGTGAAGCATGGTACATATATATTGAAAGTTCCATTCTTTTTATATCTTTTGAGGCATTTTTAAAGAGATAAATACATTTGTTAAATACACACATTTCAGCAAGCTACTAAGTTGTTGCCTGTTTCATTATAACGAATATATGGTCCAAGTATTATCATTTTTAGAAGAATTAGACATTGTTTTGTCGCATGTTTTATAATATTGTGTTGGCATGTGACCAAGTCCATTCCCTCAGCTAAGTTTTACATATTATTCTTTGTCCCTTTCCCATGCCAACATTTTCTTTGGTCAATGGCATAAAAAAACATATGCGGATATCGTGGCATAAAATATATAGTGCTAACGTAAGAAGTTAAATCTTTGAATATAAATACTAGTCAACTTACTAGATAGCAAATTCATTTCAACATTTCAATGTCTTTACTTGTGCTTTTCATATACTACATCAGCCTTGTTTCTGGCCAAACTAGAACAGAGGCTGCTGAAACACGGTGCATTGAAAGAGAGCGAAGAGCACTCCTTCAGTTAAAAAGTGGGTTATTGGATGATGCGGGCATACTCTCTTCGTGGAGTAATCACAGAAGCTCACATGATTGCTGCTTATGGAAAGGTGTAGGCTGCAGCAACATAACTAATCATGTTATAAGTCTCCAACTTAACGGATATTGGTCAGACGAACTTTTTGAGGTAGTTGGGTTAGGAGGTCAAATCAGCTCTTCACTGCTTGAGTTGAAACACTTGAACCATTTGGACCTCAGTTTTAATAGTTTCACCCAATTGCCAGAATTCGTCGGTTCCCTTAGAAAACTTCGATACCTCAATCTTTCGAGCATTGATTTTGATGTTTCAAAAGTTCCACCTCAATTGGGGAGACTCTCAGACTTGCAAACTCTCGATCTCTCATCTTCTACCATCATTTTGAAAAACATGGAGTGGCTCTATAAACTTTCCTCACTCAAATACTTAAACCTCAATTATATAGACCTGAGTGATACTAATAACCTGTTGGAAAAATTGATCACCCGACTTCCATCACTTTTTGAACTACATCTTGGTAGTTGTCTTCTTCCAAAAGTTCCTGTTAATAGGCTTCTTCATGTCACCAATATTTCAAAGTCTCTTTCTATTCTAGATATATCCGATAATTATCTTCCTTCGTCTTGTATATATCCTTGGTTATTCAACTTAAGTGGAAGCCTTACTAATATCGATCTCTCTTATAACGAGTTAAATGGTAGCATTCATGAAGCTTTTGGTGCATTCACTTACCTACGGAAGTTAGATTTGACCTCAAATGGCCTTAAAGGTGGTATCCCAATATCGTTTGGGAACTTCAGCACCTTAGAATCCCTATATCTTGCCGGGAACGCTCTAAAAGAAGATCTTCTGAACATCTTCCATCTCTTGGGGCCGGCAAAGAAGTCGATCCAAGTTCTGGAGTTGAGTTATAACAACATAAGTGGTTCTTTGCCTGATTTTACAACATTCACGGATTTACAAGAATTACATCTTTCTAACAATGAGATCAACGGATCTTTCCCTGAAAATTTTGAGCAGATATCGAATCTCATCATCCTTGATTTGGCTGATAACCAGATCAGTGGCTTGCTCCCAGATCTTTCACCTCTTTCTTCATTGCAGGAGTTATATTTTGAGAGAAACCGTTTGGAAGGGAATCTAGGAGAAAATATTATGCAACTTTCGGAGCTAAAATGTTTGGGGGTCTCTTCAAATCTCTTGCTGGGTAAAATATCTGAAACTCATCTTGTAAATCTGTCTCATTTAGTTTACCTTGATTTGTCAGATAACTCCCTCGTTCTGGAACTTGATTCTGATTGGTCTCCAATCTTTTCACTCGATACTATCTCATTGTCATCTTCCAAGTTGGGTCCTTCTTTTCCAACGTGGATGCGATCTCAGAAGAATTTCTCCATACTAGACATATCTAACTGCCAAATCAATGACTCTATCCCGAATTGGTTCTGGGATCAATTAACACCCCGTCTTCGTTACTTAAATCTCTCATCTAACAATATTCATGGCACTGTGCCAGATTTGATGTATGCAGAACAACCTGTATTTGATTTAAGCTCTAATAATTTCTCAGGCCCAATACCGCTGTTTCCTTTCAGCACCCAAGCATTGGTTCTCAGCAATAACATGTTCTCGGGAACTATTTCCCTCCTATGGAATCTCACTGACATATACAATCTTGATCTTTCAAGTAACCAGCTGACAGGAGAGCTTCCCGATTTTTGGATGAACTTCACTCGCATGTTATATTTTAACCTTGAAAATAATAATTTCACAGGGAGGATCCCCACAGCAATGGGATCCTTTTCCAGTGTTTATATGTTAAGTATGCGTAGAAATCGGCTTAATGGAGACCTGGCTTCCTCCTTTAAGAACTGGGCCAACCTAGAATTTCTTGATCTTGGAGAAAATAACCTTTCGGGTAACATACCTAATTGGATAGGGAAAAGCCTTTCAAATTTACGTGTTCTTAGCTTACCATCCAATGGGTTTCAGGGGACCATTCCTACAAGCCTATGCGGGCTTGAAAATTTGCAGATCTTGGACATCTCTGTCAACAATATCTCAGGAACCATTCCCAAATGCCTCAGCCGCCTGCAATCCATGGCTGAGAAAAAAACCGTAGCATTTTTGGGGAAACGAAATGTTGGGTTGGTACGAACCAGGATTTCTCTCAGTAAAGCTACACATGTGTTTAAGGCATTGTTGGCATGGAAAGGGATGAAACATGAGTACAGTAGTACCTTGGGTCTTGTAACTAGCCTTGATCTTTCTAGCAATATGTTCAGCGGAGAAATACCAGGCGAAATCAGCAATCTTTTGGGTCTTGTTGCCTTAAATCTTTCTAGAAACAACTTAACATGGAAAATTCCTCAAGATATCGGAAAATTAAGATGGTTGGATTTTCTCGATCTGTCGAGGAATCATCTGGCTGGTGGCATCCCGGCAAGCCTTTCACAGTTGACCAATCTTGGGGTGCTGGACCTTTCAAACAACAACTTGTCAGGGAGGATACCAACTAGCACTCAATTGCAGAGCTTTGATAATTCATCCTACATTGAGAATCCTTCACTTTGTGGGCTTCCACTTGCTATTTCATGCCCAGAAGATTTACTACCTCAAAATCCACGAACTACAGTACAAACCGACGATTATGAAGATCAAGATAAGCTGATAACTCGCGGTTTTTACATTAGCCTTTTGATAGGATTGGCATTTGGGTTTTGGGGCGTGTATGGGACTTTGGTTGTCAGTAAATCATGTAGATATGCATATTTTAGTTTCATAAGCCATGTCAAAGACTGGATCTATGTCATGACTGCAGTGAACTATGCTAGGTTGAAGCGGCGTGTTTGGGCCTAAATGGGAATGCATACCTTTATTTCTATTTTTTCTTAAATGCAGATCTGTATACCTTGGTTAATAATTTACTCAATAATGACCATGGCGGTCTTATAATAAATTCAATGCTTGATTGTAAATTTGTACTAGTAATTATATAAATAAGCGGGATATATATCATTGAGAACATACCCAAAGAACCATTTATCCTTGTTTATCATTTCAAGGTCCGATGGCATTATAAATTGTTAAATTTGTGTGTCTACATACTGTCATGAGAAATTGACAAGTATCATCTATTAGCCGATAAATAAATAAGTCCAAGCCTATGTGTGAGTTATTAGGGTTTTAATATTGTTTGTCATGTGTACTTTATAAATAGTGGATAATTAATAAAGATTAACCTACTGGTTTTCATTATTCAACATCATCAACATTTTGTACATAATGTTGTTCTTGCCTTCGATTAAACCTTGTTTCTGCGATTGTATAACTTCCTGAATCGGTATGAATTTAAGAAGGGTGTTTGGGACAGCAAGATTTATATCAGAATAACAAGATATAAAGCTGTAGAAACTAAACGTTATATTAATCAGAAAGTAATTGTATTGATGATGTTGTTTACAGAGAATTGACCTATTTATACATAATGAATCGGTGTGAAGAGTACCGATTCTATAAAAGTAATTGACATATCTAAACGGTTTTATTCCTATAATATTGGACCCAGCCCAATTTGACTACGGTTTACAGAAACTACAAGTATAATACAAATATATACTAAATAGGCCCTAAATATTCTACTTCTATATTAACTAACTACTGATTATAACATTAGTTCCAACATTTTTTGTATGCAATGTGGGTTCCAGAATATTACCAGCCAATATTGAAGATCATTGCCAGAAGGAAGGAATGGATGGGAAGCTGGATATGCTAGCGAAAGAGATGATCGTAAATACAGTCAGGTAGTACGAGGTATGAAGCAGGGAGCGTATGACGGTAACGATAAAGGAAATATGGGAACAAAAAAAAACTGAGCATGATAACAATAAAAATGAAATGTCTCATAGAGTAGCTGATGAGAAGAAGCAGACTTCAGATGATGTACGTGTTATCGATGTTATGGAAGCTGATATCGATAGGGACACATTAAGCAGAGGCATCATAGGTGAAGTTAAAAAACTAGAGTACCTCGACAAATTGGCTGGCTTTTGTGAGGTTGAAGGGCTGTTCAACGTAGCCATCAAACACTTGGGGGGATTAGAAGTAATGATTATTGTTGAGACGATGGAAACTGTCAACAACGTGTGACGAAATATCAAACACGGTATTAGGAGATGGGTGTGGAAGATCAGAAAGTGGGACGACCAATTTAGGCCGTCGAGAAGACTCACATGGATAAATATTATGGGGGTACCAGTATCCTGTTGGAACGAGTCTATTTTCAAGAAAATTGCAACGGTGCGTGGGACAATAATGGATACCAGTAATTGTTGTTTAGCAGGCAACCAATCAGTCAGTCACTGTTGGCATATCACCTGATTTAATTCGAGAAGTAGTTCACGTTAATGTGAAAAAGAGGACATATAAGGTTGTAGTGGTTGAAGAGATCAATGATGTAATTGAGATTGACGTGGATCGGAAAACAAGCGAGGAGGAGGAAGAAGGTGGTGGGGAAAATAGTTCCATGGCAATGGGTCATGGTATGGTCCAGGATGATAACGGACAAGACGAAGACGAAAGTGATGATGGCCACCGGCCGACGGACAATGGTAATGAAGATGATGACGATGGAGGGTCAACAGAATTCAAATTCAGATAAAATCAATGAGGGCACTTCGAACGAAAAGAAAAAGTTGGCTAGCAGGGGCTTTGAAGAGTCCAAGATTAAAAAGAAAGATATGACGGCTGATGAATTGTCTAACATCCAAATGAAAGATACGGGGGCTGATGAATCGTCTAGGAAGTGTAAAGGACCCAACTTGCAAGATGACAACGACATGACTTCAAGGGAAAAAGATGGAGACCAATCAGAACCAAGCTTGATAACTAGGGAGTTATGCGACAGATCAAGATAAACCAGCTGAGAAAGATTTTTTAGGTGAGTTTCAGTCATTGTACCATGCAAGAGATTTGAAAAGACCCCCAGAAATTGTAACTCAGAGAGTGACATAATCCTTTCGGCTAAGGCGCCTTCCAAACGGTTTCTCTCAAAATATAATTCCCTCAATGAAGATAGTGTCGAAAGATCCGGAAGCAATCCACAAATCTGGTTATCAGCTAAATCAAGGATGAAGATATTTGAGATTTTCTCAAACTTTTCTGGGAAAGTACCCTGCATCTCATTGCCTTTAAGATGTAATTCTTTCAAAGCTGTGAATGTTGTAAAATCGGGCAAGGAACCA
>BQNB010129451.1:0-14465 GCA_026074375.1 Tanacetum coccineum
TTTTTATATTTTGTGATTATCAAAACGTAAATATGTGAAAAATATTAATAATGTTTTTAGGCATTATTTCTATCAACAAATATGAAAGTGGTAAAAAGGTTGTCACAAGCCAAAATACCATATAAGTAATTATAAAACAAATTCAACAAGAATGAAATCAATATAATTATAACTACAGTAGAAACTCTATAAAATAATACACTTGGGACCACCAAAATTTATTAATTAAAAGAGTTATTAATTAATCGATAAATTAATAATTATTAATATATATATTAATTAATAATATTATTAATTTATAGTATACAAATGGTGTGAAGAAAATATAGAACAGCGTTATTGTAATTAATAAAGATGATATCGGATGAAGAAGATGAATGAAAGTATCTACAATGAACCCCCTTCGCGAAACAAGCATTAAAGCGGCAATCACGATTGAACAATTTCCTGTTGAGCTATGAGAAAACAACACCAGAATTCTTACCATTCTAAGAGAAAAAGTTAGAGGACGAGATTAAAGGAGAAATTGATTTCAAAAAAAACAAAGACAATTGATCATTTTTCAAGAAACCTTCATAAATCATTCATGTACTAATGCTATAAGTATAAGGAAATATTAATTTTTATATTATATAAGGGTCTAAAGAAAATATCAAAAAATTTATTATCTTATAAATTTTTGCGAATTATTAATTAGCACCTATCCCCCGAGTCGGACCGGCAAAAAATAATAATCTAGAGAGTTTATAAATATCGAGTATTAATTTAACGAGTTTCTATGAACTTGTTTGGAACTATAGTTAATAATCAATTGGAGTGTTAATGAAAACTCGAGTAGAACTTAAGCAATAGCAGACAACAAAATAAAAGTCCCTAACAATTCCAAGTCAACGGTAGTATCAAGAAATTTCATATATTAAAAACGGTTTAGATTAACGAACCCTTTTGAACCCATGATAATTATTACAAATCATGTCATTACAAAGCCATTTGTGAGAAATATAATTTTATGCCAATTTGTTAATAAGATCCATTTCGGCCTATTCACTTACTTAAAATTTATTAGTTCATTTACTTGTATATTCATAGTTGTCAATTATGAAATACGAAACATATACGCACGCTAACATTTGAGACAAACAAGAAATCCTTTCGACCTATAAATCCAGTTATGACTTATCAACAAGTTATTTAGACACATATCGATTCAAACAAAATCATACGCAAAATCATATGTCTATATTGCAAATTACCAAACCTTCCATTTCAATGTTCACATTATTCCAAACCAAGTAAAAAAATTACTCCATGATTATTTCAACTAAACACAAAGAATCAACAACGATATCAATAACAAACATCTTGAAAAGTAATAGAGTTTACACAAAGTATGATTACAATAGGTGAAGATAAAGGTTTGGAGTTCACCTAGCTTCAGCCTTAGCCCAAGTCCCAGCCTCGGTCTATTTTCCAAACATACCCGTTGTATAGAAAATAAGTTTGCTTTTATAATGAATCAAAAGATGTTTATGCCTTTTTAGACCTATGACATCAAGGGTGTAAATAAAAAATTTAATAAACAAAACGGTATATGAAACGGGCATTGTGGTTACTCAATCGACACCACGTACAATTTGGTAAAATGAATCTATTAATGGATCGAGGAGTTAAGATCAACATAGACCCATTATTTGTCATAAATACAATGAATCAATCTCAACCATCTATTTTTTCATCAAAAATGAAAAAACTCACTTTCCATCTTTTTTTTAAAAATTAAATATCTTACAAACGGTAAATCGTCACACGACAAAAGATACACCATCGCGACGAGTATTTTTTTATCTGACACGATATACTTTCGAGGATCTTTTTTTTAATTTTTTTTTCAGTCACGAATTGCGAAAATCATATATGATTCGTATAACGAATCATATATGATTTCATAAAATCATATATGATTTCATGAAATCATATATGATTTGTGATTCTAAATAACTTTTTTCAATTTTGTTTCAGTCACGAATTGCGAAAATCATATATAATTTCATAAAATCATATATGATTTGTGATTCCGACGAACTTTTTCAATTTTGTTTCAGTCACGAATTGCGAAAATCATATATGATTCGTATGACGAATCATATATGATTCGTATAATGAATCATATATGATTTCATAAAATCATATATGATTTCATAAAATCGTATATGACTTCGTAAAATCATAAAAAAAAGTTCGTCGAAAGTACATAGTGTCGCCCCTCTATAAAAAGATAATTTAATTCTCGTCGCGATGATATGTTTTGTTTTGCGTAACGATTAACAGTGTGTGAGATATTTAATTTTTAAAAAAGAGGTGGAAAGTGGGTTTTTTTTATTTTTGATAAAAAAATGAGTGACTATGATTGGTTCATTGGATCTATGACAAATATTGGGTCTATATTGAACTTTTGGCATGGATGGAGATTGCGGTATGTTAAAGTTGGCAAGATATTTGACGTTATACATGTATTATGAAACAAAAAAGTAAGTATTAGCAAAATACTTTTAATAAGATGATCGACAAGTATAAAATTGCATGAATCTGTACACACGCAAACACTACGGGTTAATATATATTATAGAAAATATATGATATGAAACACCTCTTAATATCGTAATATGTTTTTACCAAAACTCTAACATCATATTCATTTATAAGTCACTAGAAAAATCAAAGAATATCAAGGGCCTTCATTTACATAGTATTTAGGGTGCGTTTGGTATGGGCCTATGGGAATGAAAGAATGATAGTTGGAATGATACTTAATGTTTGGTATATTAATGTGGTTATCAAAAATTGAAAGTATATCTTAATTTGTGGGCTTTCTCATAGAAGGCTAGTGTGCCTCCTTTCAAATCTCATTCCCATTGTCATTCCGAAACCCATACCCATTGTGATTCCGAATAGCAAACCAAACGCACCCAAATTACATGGGCTTCCATAGTATTTCAACCATTTGTTCAGGGGAGATGATTTGCACAATTTAAAAAGTGATTGACACACTCAAAATGTGTGTTGTCTTGACATTTATACCCCTACATCATTTAGTGGGTGTGCAAATATTAAAGGTATAATAGTCATGACACACACATTTTGAGTGTGCCAATCACTTTTTGAAATGTACAAATCATCTCCCTTTGTTCAGAGACCAACCTTCATTAAATATACACCTTAGCTGGCATTTTCACAATGGATTCAACGTATGCCGTGTCAATTAAACTTCTCAATATGCCTTAGAGTTGTGAATACTCTAAATAAGCATGATAATTAGGCATAACAATCATTTTTCTTCACAAAAGCTATCACCACCCCTAGGTTTTCTGACATCCCATTCATATTTTGTTGACTTTTGTTGTGTACTTGTTGACTTTTCATTAGCGTGTGTAACTCTCCCAGCCATGTATTTTGTTTTTTAACTTTCTCAAAGTTAAAAGTGACATATTAATTTTATTTTTATATATTTAATATCCATTTTATTTTTATATATTTAACATATAATTTTTTTCCTATATCAAATTTAAATTCATATTCAAATTACTATATATACTAAAAATGAAAGAAAACAACGTGTCAACGTCGTTTTACGCCGGCGAAATTTTTAGCCCAACAACGACCCAAACTAAAAAAAATAACCTTTTCCGGCCCAAAATAGATAAAAAAAAAGAAAATTTACAAAACGGACCCTCAACTTTTAATTATTTACGACCTTTTTATATAATAAACTTTATTCATCAAATATATACCGCACACCTACCGACTCATTCAGATCAAAAATACCCACGGAAAGACCTTCGAATTGCCAACAAAACGAGCCAAATATTGCAATGCTTCCGACATACGCATGATTTTATAAAAAATGTTGAAGTTTAATATAAATAGAAAAAAAAAGAAAATTTAAAAAACGTACCCTCAACTTTTAACTATTTACGACTTTTTTATACAATAAACAGTTTCTATCAAATATATAACACATATCTACCGATTCATTCAGATAAAAAAATACCCGCAGAAAGATCTTCGAATTGCGAACAAAACGAGCCCGATATTGCAATCATTCCAACATACGTACGATTTTATAAAAAATGTTGAAGTTTACTGTGTATATATTTAAAAAAATATACTTTCAACACATCCTAAACTACCTAATAACTTTAAAATAAACGACAAGGGTCAGAAACATACAATTCTATGAAAGTTTAAATTATATAAATAACCTATACTTTTTATTGCAACGCTCAGTGAAATAAAAATACACGTGCTGAATACAAGTCAGGCTCACCGCAACGCGCGCACACATTCCCACTCAATACTCATTCGAAATCGACTCGCAAAAAATTATGCCTCGCAGCAACGCGCGGGCTATCTTGCTTGCTATATATACTATATATGGCATTAAACAGCGTCGTTTTACGCCACCGAACACCGTAAGCCCAAAAAACGGCCCAAACTAATTTTTTTTAACCCCGACCCAAGATAGAGAAAAAAAAGAAAAGTTACACAACGGACCCTCAACTTTTAACTATTTACGACCTTTTTATATTATAAACGTTATTTATCAAATATATAACACACATCTACCGATTTATTCAAATACAAAAATACCTGCAGAAAAAAATTATGCCCCGCAGCAACGCGCGAGCTATTTTGCTTGCCATATATACTATAAATGGCATTAAACGGTGTCGTTTTACGCTACCGAACACCGTAAGCCCAAAAAACGGCCCAAACTAAAAAAATAATTTAACCCCGACCCAAGATAGAGAAAAAAAGTTACACAACGAACCCTCAACTTTTACCTATTTATGACTTTTTTATATAATAAACTTTATTTATCAAATATATAACACATATCTACCGATTCATTCAGATACAAAATACCCGCAAAAAGATCTTCGAATTGCGTACAAAACGAGCCCAATATTGCAAAGCTTATGACATACGCACGATTTTATAAAAAATGTTGAAGTTTAATATAAATAAAAAAAAGAATTTACAAAACGTACCCTCTACTTTTATCTATTTACGACTTTTTTATATAATAAACTTTATTTTTATCAAATATATAACACATATCTACCGATATCCCATAAAATTATATTAAAAAAACTCATATAGCCAAAAAACAAACTTTTAAACATGAGGTTTAACACATAAGCCCATAAAAAACAAACTATCAAACATGAGGCCGGAAAAATAAACCTGCACAAACTACAAGCAAAGACCCAAATAAATCGACTTAAAACACACGTCTAATACCTTACAAGAAAACACCAACACCTAACCCGCATAAGACACATTCTTACACCTTAATGATTCCGAAAATATTCAAAATAAACCGCCCTACACTTACCCACAGAAAAAAAAAACAAAAAAATCAAACAAAAAATTAACGCCCAACAACAACGCGCGGACAATCATGCTTGTATATATACTATAAATGGAATAAAACGACGCCGTTTTAAGTCGTTTTACGCTGGCGGAAAATCTTAGCCCAACAACGGCCCAAAGTAAAAAAAAACTTTTTTTCGGCCCAAAATAGAAAAAAAGAGATTTTAGAAAACGGACCGTCAACTTTTAACTATGTACGATTTTTTTATATAATAAACTTTATTTATCAAATATATACCACATATCCACCGACTCATTCAGATCAAAAAATACCCGCCGAAAGATCTTCGAATTCCGAACAAAACGAGCCAATATTGTAATGCTTCCGACATACGCACCATTTTATAAAAAAAAATTGAAGTTCAATATAAAATAGAAAAAAAAAGAAATTTATAAATCGCACCCTCAACTTTTAACTATTAACGACTTTTTTATATAATAAACTTTATTTATCAAATATATAACACATATCTACCGATTCATTTAGATAACAAAATACCCGCAGAAAGATCTTTGAATTGCGAACAAAACGAGCCCAATATTGCAATGCTTCTGACATACGTACGATTTTATAAAAAATGTTGAAGTTTACTGTATATATATTTAAAAAAAATACTTTCAAAACACACACTAAACTACCTAATAACTTTAAAATAAACGACAGAGGTCAGAAACGTACAATTCTATGAAAGTTTAAATTATATAAATAACCTATACTTTTTTGCAATGCTTAGTGAAATAAAATACATGTGCTGCATACAAAGTCAGCTCGGCCGCAACGCGCGTACACATTCCCACTTAATATTCATTCAAAATTGATTCGCAAAAATATTTTAAAACAGATTTAACATTCATATTTATATTTATATACATACTAAAAGTCGTTCGCTCGCCCAAAAATCCAAGCCACGCCGTTTTCGTCTTTCAAGTCCCGTTAACGTTTACGCACTTTAATAAGTAAATAATTTAGTATATGATTCCAGGTACATGTCATATTATATAAATATGAATGCCACATATTTTGTTAACCAAATAAGTAAAAAATAATATGCTCACCCCAACGACAAACACTAATTCAAATTCTGTGATTGTTAAAAAAATGCTTAGTGAAATAAAAACGTGTGTTGCATACAAGTCAACCCCGCCTCAACGCGTGGACACATTTCCATTCAATATTCATTCGAAACAGATTCGTGAAAAATTATGTCCCACGACAACGCGCGGGCTATGTAATCAAATCGCACAAAAATAAGCCTCGCCGCGACGCGCGGATGATCCAGCTCTTATGCAATTAAAAACCGCGAAAAAAAAGGTGTGTTGTTTGTTGTTCTTGTTTTGATTATAATATTCCCAAATTCGGTCATCTGCCCAAAGTCGGTCACATGCCTACCTGATGCGCGGATCGACCTTCACGGTAAGGTCGATTTTTTTTCCGGGAAATTAGATTTTCAAAACAAGGGTTTTCAATGGACAAAACGCAGTCTCCTTGAGACAAAACGTAATGATTTGTTAAGATTTGGGTAGCATAACGTTTAGATTTGCTATATAAATGGTCTTCAATGAGGCAAAACGCAGTGGCAAAACGCAGTCTTCAATAAGCAAAACGCAAGAGACTTGAGGCAAAACGCAGTCTTCAATAAGCAAAACGCAATGACCAAAACGCAATGACCAAAACGCAGTGACCAAAACGCAGTCTTCAATAAGCAAAACGCAATGACCAAAACGCAGTGACCAAAACGCAGTCTTCAATAAGCAAAACGCAATGACCAAAACGCAATCTTCAATAAGCAAAACGCAATGACCAAAACGCAATCTTCAATAAGCAAAACGCAATGACCAAAATGCAACCCGCAAGCAAAACGCAATGAAGAACACCCCTTCAGTGAGTCAAAACGCAGCCAAGAAAAAATCATCAAACATTCTTGAAAGCTACGAAATGATGTTAAAACCACCTAGTAATGATGCAAGGGATAGTTCTAAGCCCGAAAGTACAAATCTTTAACACTTTTAACCACAAACAAAGATCAAATCTTGATTTTCTTGGTATATTTTTCGAACAAAAAAAATAAACAAACCAACCCACGAATTTGAGCTTATTTAACCACAATAATCAGTAGATAAACAACACGGATTCCCCCTATGCTCTGGTGCCAATTGTTAACATTAGATTTACCCTTATAACACGAGATCCGGAGGCTTGGTAAAATGGAAAAGAAAAGTATCCCTTGAATTAGAGAGAAAAGGAAAAGGATGGAAGATGTGTGTTTTTGTAGAGAGAAAACACACACTTTCACACTTTACAAAAGTAAGCTTCACCCCTCCATGGAAGTATGGAGGGGGTATTTATAGTCCTAGTGACACACAACTATCGTAACTTGTCATTATTAGTCCCTATGTGTCACGCTATAAATAAACTAATGTAATTCCGTGTTTGTCACCATATTTTAAGGCTAACAATAAGATATTAAATTGGCATAGACGTCTAGGGAAACGCAAGAAGTGTAGAAAGGATACCATCTGGTATCAGTCTTCATACTACCTTACCCCCAATATGGTTGATCCCTCTTAAGATATTTCAATCGCATTTAATATACTCTTAGGGGCCTTGTAATAGTCTTCATACTACCTTACTTATGTGTTGCCTTAATGGAATATTAAATAGACGGCGGGTTTGTGTAATTCGTTAATGACTTAGGAAATACTTGCACAGATCATCACGAGTGTGACAAGGCAACAGGATCAGGAGAAGAAATCTAGTAAGTAATGCAATGATTAAGTAAAAATACAACTATCTATCATAAGTATCACCATAGATAAAGATTTATTTAGTTTAATTAAATTAGTTAATCAACCAACCTCTTAAAACCATTGATTTTACTGCTTTCTATAAAATATATGATGTGTCGTTGTGTGGTGTATATTTTTATGATTCAAGTTTTAAATTTATATTTTGCCGACTCAACTAAAAACAACACTTTAACGGGCAGTGTACCCGATCATTGGTAGTTTCGTGGTAAGTAGGGCGTCGAACACTTGAAGCGAGGTTAAATCTCTCTATTTATTTATATCTGTTATCAAATCTATGTTAAATTCTAATCTAATTTAAACCTAAGCTAATCCATATGTTAAGTTCTAATCCAAATTTTAACAGTAATAGGGGGTTTCATGCCTCAGAGACTATCAGGGTTTGTTTCGTACACAATCTAATCAAGACACATTAACACCACGCAAGAAATATAACAAAAGAAAAATAAAGACGTCCGAGCCTTATGATAGAAAACTGTACTAGTCCCCCCCCCCATCATTAATCCGATTAGAATTGGCTGTTTTATTTAGGCAAATGATTAACTGATCTCGAAGAGGCATATCATTCTAGACTCAGGCGTGACTTCATTCTAAAGACCTACACACATTAATTATGTCACAATTAAAGCATCCAAATAAAGCATCCTTATTATTTGATTATAATCTATCTTAGGGATTAAAGCAATGGTGATCTTGTTAAACCCTAGCTCATAGAGACTTTACCCGCTTACTGCTTAATGATAATTTATACACTAGTAGTCTACTTGTCTAACTATCCAATGGAATCAGAACATTATTTGTTGAATTATCTAGATTCACCTACTAGTCAACATGTTCAATAAACCAAAGGCAATTTATGTTAACTAGTTAAGCCAGAAGCGTATCCTTAGCACGATTTTAGAAGGACAATACTTGTGATCCTATGATTCTAGATGTATAAACTACTATATGGAGAGCTATCCTGGCATCTAGATTACTTGGTCCGTATCACTAGATCCAGTTGAATGATAGGTCGCATACAAAAGCACGTAAACAAGTATGAATTGATAAACATAAACAAGCATGCAACGATAAATTAAGCAATCAAGATATAAACAAAACCAAACATTACTACTTCAATAATTAAAATGGCTAATACCTCCCCCCCCCGAAGGTATTAGCCTTCAAACATCATAATTAATACAAGAGTAATTGTTTTAGCCAAGGTAAACTAACCGAGTTAACGAATGATACCAAAAACCGAACGATTACAAAAGTATAAGAAATTACACGTTGTCTTCTATGGATTGGAATGCGTTGCAAGACCTCTTCTGCTCTTTTTCTCCTCTAAAAATTAACTTTTGTGGTTTAGGTATCGAGAATATAATTTAGCACACTTAAAACTCGTTTTTGAGTTTTGTATTTATAGGGTCTAGAAGTCGGTTCGATACGGCGTATCCAAGGGAGTGGATACGGCGTATTGGGGGTTTCTTGGAGTAGGGACCACATTTGATATCTTTCAGAATATTCACATACTATATTTCCAATACGGCGTATTGGTCTTCTGGATACGGCGTATTGATCTTCTTTCCTTTGTGGTCTTTGGTGAGTGCTGGCACGGATACGCCGTATCTTCCTTGATGGATACGGCGTATTGGTCATCGGAATAACTTCAAAATATCTTCATTTAAGCTCCAGAATGCGCGCCTTTAGCTAATATTCACCAAGTACTCCGTAATTACTGCAATTCTCAAATATAAACGATTAAGTAATAATTCTTTGCAATAATTATACAAAATGGGTTAAATACATGGGATAAATGATGCCATAAAATAGACGTTATTTGATGTCATAAAATATCACCCACTTGAAACCTACTTGTCCTCAAGTAACCTTTAGAAGTTTATAAAAATGTATCCCTAAGGATATTTTCTATTAAAGCATTTATTTGATCTATTACAAGTACACAACCAAACACCTCACAAAATAAGAAGATGAAAACACTCAAATCACTCAACTAATCTATGTGGTAACATGTAACTAATTCGCTCAATTGCTTGGTCATGACGAGTATTCTATCATAATCTTGGCAAGGATACACATCTCCATCGCTAAAGCTAAGGAGTAATGATATGTGTGAAAACACATATCCGTTTATACCTAAAAAGGCCCAACTAAGCCCAAAACAGACTAAAAATGGCAAAGATATGCTTGTTTTTGTGTTTTGTGTGTGAAGGTACGGATATAGAAAAAATCACATGAAAACGATCAAAAACGGGCAAACATGAACACGAGAACGGAAGAGTGTACAAGAGCCGGAAGATAAAGTCAAAAAGTCAACCTTGGTCAACTCTCAGTCAACCAAAGTCAAAGTCAACCCACTAGAAGACAAAATTCCCAAATACACCATTTCAGTCCCTCAAGTTTCTATAATTACACAAATAGTCCCTAAGCCTAAATGGGCCAAAACCCCTTAAAAACCATACCCGGGCCCAAAAACCTTAAGCTCATAAACCCTTTTATAATATTCCAGGGACTAAATGTGCCAAGTCTGAAAGATATTTAACACTACACTTTTATTAAACAAAGAGAGGGACTCGTCCTGCCATTCCCTCAAACTCATCCCACCCGTTTACCCACTTTTAGTTAAAATAGAAAAAAGGGCGCCGAAATGGTTTTCACTATTCATTATCTCTCTCGTTTTACCACATGATCAAAACAAGGGGCAAGTTCAAATTAAAGGGTGCAATAGACAATTCAAGTGGTTTAGTACAAGATGGCAGAGAGAAAGTTGTCAAATCATGAGTCCTCATTGGTCAAGCCAAGCAAGAATGACACGTTGGATGAGTAGAAGCACAAGGAAATGATTGGTTTTACTCTACTACCACTCACAAAACAAGCACAAACGTCTTAATCACGGATTGCCACGTTGGCAATCCGTGTGAGATAGTTAGTGATCCAAGGGCCAAGATCAACTCTCCAATCATTGAGAAATTGTACGGTGTTGATTAAAAGGAGCGTGGGTAGCAAGCAACAGACTAGAAGCTTCTTCAGATGGCTATAAATAGCTTACACATTTCACACACACAATCTAGTCTAGTTTTTTTTAATTTTAGCTTAATTTACCTTTTTAGCTTATGCAAATTTACTTTCAGTTGTAATTTTCTTTTTGAGTAGTATGTAACTTTCAGTTTTAAATCCTTGTAATCCTTTTGAAGTTTAATAAAATCCTTGTTCTAGATTTAATCAAACTGTTTTTAAGTCATAAGCTCCTATAAGCTCTTTATTCTTATGTTACTTTGGATAAGCTCTCATTAGCTCTCACTAGTCTCTAAGCTAGTGATAGAGCTTAATTCAGTCTTAATCTTACTTAGATCATAAAATCAGTTTAAGTACCTTGTAATTTGAACCTATAAGCTATTGGAAGGGGATGTCCATATGAGGAAGGGATTTCCCAAGGACTTTACTGGCTTATCCTTGGATAAGCCAGAGCTGTTGATGAGCTCTAAGAGCATATAAGCTTCTGTTAAGCTGAAGCATCTTGTAAGTTTTCATTTATGTTCTTAGTTTTAAGTCTCTTAGTTTAGCATTAGCTTAATTGTTCATTTATTGCTTATTTGCTTTATTAGTGGCTTATTTGTGCTTATTTCTCTATATTTGTGCTTTATTAGCTTGATAAGTTATTTGATCTGTTTGTTGTTACCTTTAGCATTTTAGATTCTTTTATATTTCAGATTAAATGTCTAAAAATATCCATAAAAACCAAAAAAAATAATTAAGCATAGTTATTGTTCTTCGATTTGAATTTTAAGTTGTTGAATCCGGTTTGTTAAGCTTGTTATAAGCTCAGTGTTATCTGGTATCAAGGTTTTATAAGCTAGTTTTTATTTCATAAGCTTAATTTGAATTTGTCAATACCATAAGGAGTGTTTGGTATAGTGTGATTTGACCCTCAAAAGTCAAAAGTAATTTGAGTTTTCTTTTTGGACAGTTGAATGTTAGTGATTGATCAAGTTTTGAAAAGGTTTTGAAGTTTAGTTTGAATTCTAAATCATTTTATGGCTTATTAATTTGATCTCAGCATCAGGGTACTTTTTCTACTTTTCTTTGCTTGTGAAAATTTGATCCAAGCCCTCTAAGGCTTGGATTTTGTTTATTTGGTTTTTAAACACTCCTAGTGAGTGTGTTTAGTGCAGAAGTTGATCCGCTCCTTTGTGGCCTGCACTTTTGCTTTGCTCTTTGGTAAAATACTTCAGCAGTAGTAACATTATTACTACTGCTGATTTTAAGCTCCAATTTAGTTTAGTGTTAGTAACTTTTAAGCTTGCAAATTCAAGTAGCTTTTAATTCATACATAGCTTAATATAGTTTAGGGCTTGCCTTTTATTTTCTAGCTTAATTACTTAGTTAAAATTAGCTTAAAAAGTCATAAAAATCTCATAAATACCAAAAACAACAGTATAGATATAGCCTTTTATATTAGATTTTTAAGTTGTAGTATCTGATTTGCTTGTTTGAAATTTATAGTATGAAAGTTAGGTTAATTAGGTTCTAATAGAGCTCAGCCTCTGTCTTGGCTATTGATGCGTTTGAGTTTTTCTTAATTTTGAGTTTTTTTGAGTTAAATTCTAAGTTTGTAGGTTTGATCATTAGATTCAGTTAGTATTAAGTGTTAGAGAGGTGAGAAGCTTATTAGGACTAGCTTGTAGACATCATAAGCTACATAGGACAGCTTTTGGTTTTAGATTTGAGCTTATATTGAGCTTTGTGCAAGTGATTTAGTGTAAATAAAGCATACGAGTGCTTAAAAGCCACTTTCTGTAATCAGAACTTGAAAAGCCTCTTTCTAAAGCTATATTTTTAAGTTTCAGCTTTATGCTCCCCGTTCATTAAAAGTGCTAATAAAAGCGTTTTTCTTTTCAAATTGAGCTTTTGCTTTTCAAAAATGAAAAAATTCAAAAAATAGGTGTTACTCAACCTTGAACCCGTGACCTCTTGCTTGCAAACCATACGTGTTAACCAATATGCTACAATAGCTCATCAATTAATTCCTCTTCCCATTTAACTCTTGTACTAATTTTCTTTTTCCTTTTTGATTAAAAGCCGTAACTTAACATTGCGTTATTTTAGGGCCTTTTGATAGCTTGGTAAAGTTTACTTATTTTTCCCTTATTTTAGTGCCTTTTAGAATTTCCCTAAATTTTTGAGGATTTGTCTTGTCATTAGTTTATTTTCTATGATTTTTCTTTCAAGTTTTTAATTTTCGAAAAATACATAAAAATAGAAAAGTTTCTGGAAAAAATACAATAATAGTTTTTTGTATTTGAAAATTACTTTTAGGTTTACATTCATTAATCATTTTACACCTTTTAGATTTTAATTTCATTTTTAAGCTTTAATTTTAATTTAAAATAAAATTAGGATTTTATTTTAAAGAAATTGTTAAAAATTTTTCTGATGTTTTTAAGTTTTTTTAGACTTTTTAAGTTAAAAATCATTTTCTTAATTTTTCGGACCTTAATCTGCTATTTTTTTAGGATTTAATTAGATTTAATTAGTTTTTAATTCATAAAAAAATAATAAAAAAAATAATTTCTTTTTCTAAAAATTTTCTTTTGTCTTATTTTAGGTTTAGAAATTTAGTTTGCATTTTTAAGGGTTAATTTTGTCTTATTTGCTTATTTGTCGCGTTTTATTCGTTCCGGTTAATTGATTTAAGTGCTTAACTGTTTTTGTGTGCTTATTTTATTTGTTACTTTTATTTAGTAGTTATAGATAATCAAATTCATCTTTGCTCTTATTCAAATCATAATCCAAACTAAAGCGTGGTATCAATTTCACAAGTCGTTGGGGAAACGACCCGGGAAAGCATACTTCCCGGTTAAATATACGTATTATATTATATTATATATATTTTGAAGAATTTTCTTTTTACCTTTGTCCTCAAGGGTGAATTGGGAATTTATCATCGTATTATATATATTATATATTTTACGCGTATCAAATTTTTGGCGCCGCTGCCGGGGAATTGTGATTAAGATTCTTTCATTTGAAGTTTGTTGATCGTGATTTGGAGAACCTTTCGTTTTCGAAAGTTACGTTTTTAAAAAAATCAAAAATTAAAAAAAAATTATAAAAAATATTTTTCTTTTCTTTTTTAAGTAGAAGATTAAAAACAAAAATACAAAAATATTTTCTCTTTCAATTTAAAAAATAAACAAAGTTGGTAAAAGAACACCAACAAATAA